>PVLA01001829.1:40000-89274 GCA_004027455.1 Hydrochoerus hydrochaeris | reverse complement strand
ACAGGATACTTATGTGCAATAGAGAACTACTCAGCTATAAGGAGGAAAACCTTGAGGCTTTTGTAGGTAGAGGAATAAAACTTGAGATCAAGTTCAGGATTGAGAAGGTTTGGAAGCACTTAGATAAAAAGCAGGTTGCCCCCCGCCCAATCTAAAAACTGAGGGAGTTGGTGGGACCCAAAATGTGCAGAACCCTGTGGGAGTGAAAGCGGAAGAACAGCCTAAAAAAAGAAGGCAGAGCATATTGTTAATAAATGTACCAGGATTTAAAACCCATATTACTCACACCACTCTGCTTAGCTGGATTATATTCTGTTCCAGTTTGTCTACTTGTACTAGACTTGAGGGCACAAACAGTTATCCCCAAAATAGCAAGATATAGTACAGTAATCATCCTTAATTTCCTATTAACTTAATCTGAAGCTCTGTATACCTTACACTATTTTACCATGACTGCTCTTAATAGAATCTGGTTTGTTAGATTGCTGTTTTGTATTGATAGATTTTATTCAAAGCTGTTATGATTGATAGTATTAAGTCTGAGAGTATAGACAACTACACTGAAGATGACAAGATTCACCAGAATATCCACTCTGGTTTGATTATTACCTGCCTTTGAAGTTTTATACTGTCTACAATGTTTTATTTTTACTACTATTGTTATGTACTGCTATATTCAATTATACTGCTATATTCATTTATGCCTGGTGATATAGACAATTCTATTGAAGATAATAAGAAACAACACAGCAAACATTGTAGATCACCTTGTACTGTGGTTTTATATGACTTTTTGGTTTCATGTTTTTATAGGAATTTGTTTTGTTTTGTCTTACTATGTTTTGTTTTTCTCTCTAATACAGAAAGGATAGAAATACATGTAGAGACTCATGCATGCATAGCTGTTTACAGTCTCACTGTTTGAATATCTACTTTGTATGCTTTAATTGTGTAACTTGAACAACTATTTCTAAGAGGACAATACGTAATTTATCAACTAGTGATTTTTTACTGTTTATCTTTTTTTTTTGAAATTCTGTATTATTTCTACCCTTTTCATGTTTTTTTCCACTTTAAATAAAAAAAACTGTAAAAATTTAGAATAAAATGATACTATAATCTGGTTAAAAAATACAATTTAAAAATACACTAGTTATTAAATTTGTTAACAATAATTCTGAAATAATCTATCATTATATTCCCCCTCACAAAATACAAGCACTAAATATTCAATAGCTGCCTTGAAATGGTGGTGGTGCATATCTGTAATTCCAGCAATTAGGAGACTGAGACAGGAGGATCATTTTGAGTTTGAGGCCAGCATGGGCTAACTAGGGAGTTCAATGACAACTTGAACTACATGATAAAATTTTGTCTCAAAAAAAACCAGTCAGTTAATAAATTCAACAGTGTTTTAAATTTCAAGAAATGCTTTCAGGGTGGTATTTTCCCACAATTTTTCCAATAAAATACTGTTCTATTGACCTTTTAAAAATTTTTCACAATTATTCAAATTGTATAACAAACTAGATATTTAGAAATGCAAAAATATTTGAGAAATTATAGACTCAAGATAGAAGAGACTAACAAAATAGTTTGTAAGCTAAGAATTGTTATACATTAAGTCAGCAAAAGTAATACAGAATGCAGTTCTAATATCTTCTATAATTTATAGAGTATGACATTTTATATTTAGAAATTTATGATATTTTGCACAAAAAAGTATCATACTCAAAGCAGTTTGAGGATAACATTATACTAATTAAAACATTATTTCAGCTTTGTTCTCCATGAGGAAGAGAAAAGTTGATTGCTAAAGAAAAAACAATCTTTAGAGAGGTATAAAAGAATGAAATGTTCACAACAAAAAACTGATAATGTCTAAGATATAATGACACAATTATTCAAAGCCCAACAGGGGGATGTTATCCATTTTCAAAGGAAAATGACAATAGCAACTAACCTACATATATGGCTCAGATGTTAAATAATTAATATTTTGGTCTTTATTTATATTTTCAGTTTCTTACACCAGAGAGACAATGTGTTATTTACACAAGTTTAACCAATTTATTTCGCTTAGGAGTATGGATCAAAGTGCAAAAATTTACTTAGAAATGTCTGCTGTTAATCCTTTTTATGGCCGAATATTACTCCACTGTATGAAAAAGCCTTCATTTTTTATTTTTTGGTACTGGGAATCAAACTCATGATCTTGTGCTTGTCAGGCAGGCACTGTGCCATTGAGTTATATCCCTGGCCCTAACCACATCTTTTTCATTCATTCATTGGGTGATAGGCATGTGGGTTGTTTCCAAGATTTAGTTATTATAAACTGTGCTGCTATAAATATGGGGGAGCATGTATCACTGTGGTATGTATAATAGATATTGTGATAAAGGAAGAAATTGTTCAAAAGAAAAGGGGAACTAGGGAAGGGAAGGGTGAAAGAAAGGAAGGGAAAAGTGAAAAATGAGAAAAGAAAGAAAGAATGGAAACAAAGTTTTATAAATAAGGAGAAGAAAGGTTGAAGGAAGGGGAGCAGAATGGGGGGAATAAACAAGATATATACAAATTACCTGTGATGAATGTGATCATTATGTATATCTAACTTGTACCTATAAACTTAGAAAAGTAGAAAAATTAACACTAAAGAACTTTAAAACAGATATAATTCTATTCAATGAGGCACATAAAATGAATTTAAAAATTAACCAAACAACTCAGAAAAATATTTTAAAAGAACAAAATAATTTCAGAACTAAAAAACAAAATATCAAAACTTAAAATTCATTGAATAAAATGACAGCCCAGTAAGTATGAAAAAAAAATTATCCAAACTCACAAAATAAAGGAAAAATATTAGAGAGAAACAAAAACAAGAAGAGAATAATGAAAGACAGGAATAATAAGTGAATAGGCAGAAACACCTTTAGGGACTTGTGGGTAAGAATAAAAAAGGTCTAGTGTTTGAAATACAAATGAGGAAATAGGGAACATTTGAAGAAGGCATGGAAAAGTAACTACTCGAATTGGAGGGTACAAATATGAAATGCAAATCTGAGGACTGAGTAAGTGTAATGAGATTTAGAAAAGTAAAACACAAGGAAAAGCATGCCTACTTATATCATACTCAAATTACTGAAAATCATAGAGAAAATATTAAAAACTGCCAAAAACTGTATGACATACAATAAAACAATCATTTCAATGACTACGTGTGCCATTAGAAAAAAAGTCAAAAGACAGCTAAAACATCTTTACAAGTGATGACAAACAAGGGTCTCGGAGGATATTAACCTTGATGCAATTGCTGAGATTTATTCAACATAATACCCAACAGTTGTAGAAAATGCATTTTCTTCACATGCACATGATATATTCGCCAACACAGAAGTTATCTTGGTCAAAAACTAGTCAAGATAATTTTAATGCATTGAAATTACATAGAATACATGCTTAAAATTCCCTGTACATTCAATATGAAATAACAGATATTTACTAGATTTAATTGAAATAACTAAAGGAAAAAGAAAATAAGGAAAAAAACACAACCCCACACAACAGAAGATACAAATAACTTTCAGAGCATCACACACTATCAATGAAGGATAACAACTTTGTAAGAGATAGAAAACAAGAGATGAGCCTTACACTTGCAGAGAGAAGGAACTCAGGGAGAGCCTAGCAGACTTACGCAGTTGAGGAGTAGGACTAGGGGGACCAAGGTTTCTAGTATTTGCAAGACAGATTGCTAGACAGCTACAAGGAAAACTCAAAGACCTATGGAGAATCTCTTGTAAAATACTGATTGGAAAATGCATTTGAGAAATTATGCAAGACAGGAAAATAATGACATGATTCCCTGTGACTAAAATAATACCTAGTATGTAAATAAATAGCATTTAAAAATTGTTTAATGTTGAGAGTGAATTTAAAAAAATTGTTAATTTAAAGTTTCTAAGACCTGTGAGTCGGCACCATGCATGGGCTGGCTGGAGGAGAGCCAGACACCAGTCCTCTCCTGTGAGTCAGCACCATTTGCAGACTGTGGAAGAGAAGAACAAGAAGTCAACAAGCTAAGACCTCCTGTGAGTTGGTGCCATGCTTGGGCTGACTGGAGGAGAGTCAGACGCCAACCCCAACAAGAAGAGCCAACGTTTCCCTCCTGCCTCCAACACCTCGTGGGCAACGGGCTTGTCCAGAGGGACGCAGGCTGTGATGATAGCTAATAAAGTGAAATATAGCTTAATGCTTGTGGTGTTTAGTGATTCACTGACTGTGTAGGCCTGAAGCCACTAGTTTGATCATCTATTTGGAGGGTGGCATTGTGTAGTGTAGAATCCATGGAGGATCTCCTTCTGAAGGTGGTAGCCATTGTTAATTCTCTATTATCTTGTTTTAAAGTCCTGTATAATTCGCATAGTTTTGCTGGGTTGGGTTTTATTCTGTTTTATCTTGTTTGATTTTATTATATCTGATGGCAGGGGCAGCTATTTCAAAGATAACAAGACATATGGTAGCCATTTTGGATTTACTATTATCTTGTTTTGAAATCCTGTAGTGCATTCATCGTTTTGTTTTTATTGGTTCTATTCTGTTCTGTTTTGTTTGAGATTTTACTATATCTGATTTTATGCGTATCTATTTTGAAGACAATAAGAGGAATTATAGTAACCATTGCTGATTTCCTATTATCTTGTTTTGAAATCCTATGTTATACTGTGTTGTTTTGATTGGCTTTGCTTTATTTTGCTTGGTTTTATTCACTTTAAAATAAAATTTAAAAAACTTGTTCAATGTTGAATGAATTCAAACATTCTAAATGTCTTTTCTAAAAATAAGTTGCACAATAAGTTAAAATGCCATATAATCATCTTCTAAAGTGAAAACAGAAAATAAATTTTAAAAAAATTAAGATAGGCAAAACATGCAATGGTTAAACCAACATAAATGTCATTATGTTTTTAGGAATCTTCCTAGTAAGAGGCTTTAACTCCTCTGAAATTTATTTATAAATATTTACAGCAAAGTTTGAATATATATCTTTTGCCTTTCTAAATGAATATTATCCAAAATACCCAACTTAAAAATTATAATTATTCAACTGTATTCATATGTTATGGTTTAGATCTTAAATATTCCCCCAAACTAAAGCATTAAGGAAAAAACCCTAGGGCCTGGGGTTTAGCTTAGTGGCATAAGTGCCTGCTTGGTAAACACAAGATCATGAGTTCAATCCCCAGTACCAAAAAAAACAAAAACAAAAACAAAAAAACCCAAAAAGCTTCCACAAAATTTATTTGTTCCCAGCTAATGGTGCTACTGGGAAGTGATGAAAACTTTAGGAGGTAGCCCTATTTAACCATGCAGCTTGCACCACTGGTGGTACAGATCAAATTTATTGGTCTTTTTACTAATAAAATTAATTTTTAAAATGCCCAAAGAAACACTCATAAATGTATCTAGTAGGTCAAGCAGACACAGAAATTATGGCCCTGCTGTGAGTGTGTTTTGAGACTGGCCTGCCACCCTAACTTCCTTCCTTCTTCCCTTCCTCTTCTCCTCCCAACCCCTCTCTGCCAAGTACTATCTGCTATGATATTCTGCCTCAGATGGGACTAACTGCAATTGAGCCAGTTGACCATACATGAAACCTCTGAAACTTAGCCAAAATAAATCTTTCCTCATTTAAATTGATTTGTTCAGATATTTTGCCATAGTAATGGAAAGCAGGATGACACACTTTACAAAATTCTTTAATTAATAATGACTTGTCTAGGTCTTACTTGTTTTTCAAATTGATTAATATTTTCAGGATCCCTTTAGAATGAGAACAGCAAACAGATTTTTTAAAAAACAATTTTAAAAATACAATGACCTGGCTGGGGCTATAGCTCAGTGGGGCACAGCATCTGCCTAGCAACCACAAGGTTTGTGAGTTCCATCTCTGGTACCACAAAAAACAAACAAAAAAACAAACAAACAAACAAGCAATGACCTTATCAATCTTTCAAAATCACAATGCAAAATTGAGAAATATTAATTTAAAATATTGAGTTATAAACAGACAGAATTATCTCTTTAGGAAAATTATATAAAACATCAAATGTAAATGTAAAAGGAACCACTGTCATATAATTAATAAGATATATGTAGGGATTAACATTATTTTCAGGATGTGCCATAAAATTACTATATGTAAAATAATAAGTATTAAGTTCAAAATCTCTAACCCAAACTTGAAAATTACCATTTGTGAGCATATTGTAACATGTCACTGGTATACTAGCAAAAATGCCTGAAAACATCACGATATATGTAAAGTTTTACAACCAGATAATACTTATAAAACTGGTTTAGATAAACTGAATATGTGAAATGTATTGTGTAGAAGCAAGAAAAGTCAACCTGTATGTTTTTGGATGCGCAAATTTCTCATCACAATGTCTGATTAATCCTTTCTATATTACAATGTGCTATAAGGGAAAACTGTATGTGCTTTGTTTGGTTAAAAACTTTAGGTCTGAATGAGATGAGTTTTCCTAGCCCAAATAAGAATATGGGCTGGGGAGGAAACACATGGAGGAATAATCCATACTTATACTTTCTCACTTACATACTGATTTCTTTTCTTTTTTTTAAATCACACTCTACCTCTCTTAATATGTGAATCTATGTATAAATTCTAAATGCTAATTAATGATAGTCACTGTCAACTTGATGGATTAAGAAATGCCTTGCAGATTCACAAAGAACACTTTTGAGAGCAACTGGGTATGTCATGGAGGCATTGAATGTAGGTACTTTATATGGCCCCTCTTTCCTCTCTGGCCCTGTTCTTCTGGTTGTCACCAAGTGAGGAATTTTCCACAACCTTCTGTCATAATATTCTTGCCTTGGAGATAGCCCATCATGAACTGAATATCCTGAAACTGTGAACCAATTAAGCCTCTTATTTCAGTTGTAAGTGCTAGGTATTGGATCTCTGTGACAGGAAGGCTGAGTAAGAAAGTATATAAGCAAATCTTTGTATTTTTTGCATAAATACACTAAAAGTATACATAAAGGAAAAAATTGACCAAGTAAGAATTTATGCTCTAAAAAAAATGGCTAAAAGAATGAAAATACAACATGAACTATAAAAATATCTGCATGCCACATGTGTGATAAAGACCTTTACACAGAATATACATAAATCTTAAAACTCAGCAACTCAAAATGAACAACCAAAATGTTTTTAATGGACAAAGGTTTATGATGGCAAAGAAGCACATTTAGTACATCCAACATTCATCTTGAGGGAAACACAGATTAAAGTCACAAAGAAATATCTCTCCACACCAATTGGAATGGCTCAAACAAAACAAAAACAAACAAACAATAAACTTACAATACCAAGTAATGGCAAAGATGTGGAAAAACTGGATTCCTTTTTTATTCCTGTTGGGAGCATAAAATGTTTCCACCACTTCAGAAAATAGTTTGCTACTTCTTATAAATTAAAGATAAAATTATTATCCAACCCAGAAATCTGTCTTAGAAATTTACACAAGACAAACAAAAACTTATAGTTACATAAAATCCTTCTGAAAATGTAACAATGGCTTAAATCATAATCACACAAACTGATTTTAGTATCATTCTCCAACTACTGTATTCACACAATGAAATGGTATTTGGCCCTAAAGAGAAACAAAATACCAATACATGCAATAGCATGGATAAATTTCAAGTGCATTATATGCTAAGTCTAAGAAGCCAGGGTCAAAGAGGTTCATATCGTATGATTCCATTTAAATGAAAGAATGGGAAAGTAAAGTTGTAGGAATCCAATTAGAGGTAGGTATACCTACAAGGCAGATATTGGAAGGGGGTCATCAAAAGAGGGAGGATGGAACTGTTTTACAGAATGATTTTTAGTGTCACCACTTAACTGTTTCTGTCAAAAATTGAAGTGTCACTAGAAAGGGGCATTTTAATGTACATCATCATTAATTTAATAAAGACACTGTTAAGAAAATAAAGAATAGACTTTAAGAAACTATAAAGTATACATATAACATATTCATAATGTATGAATGACTGTACGACTCAGTAATATATAGAAATTCTTTAACAATGGATAAAAGATATAAGCAAATTCTTTATACAGGCATATAGGTGACAAATATTTGTATGCAAAGATGCTCAATATCATTCATCATCACAGGAAGACACATTAAAGTCTCCTGAAGCAACAAATTGAACAGAATGGCTAAAAATAAATAGAAAAGACCAACATCACCAAGTGATGTTTGATATAGAGCAAATACACTATAGGTTGCATGTGGAAATACAAAATCATACTGCCTATTTGAAAAAGTTTAGCAGTTTGCTTTAAAGTTAAAACTATTCTTACTATATAAGCTACACAAACCCAAATCCATTCCTAGTCCTATACAATCTCATCCCCAAGTATTTATCCAAGACAAATGAAAATATATGTTCCAACATACATGTGCTCAAAGGTTTTTATAAATTTTAGTTCATAAAAAACATAAAATGAAAACAATCTACCTATCTGCCAACTGCTGAATGAATAAACAAACTGGCAATGCCAAGCAAGGAAGTACTACTCAGCAATAAAAGTAACTGGTGCTACAAAAACGTGGGCAAATCTGAACAACTTTATTCCAAGTGAAAGACTACAGACAGAAAAATATTATATACTATATGATTCCATTTATAAGCCATTCTAAAAATGGGAAAACTATAATGACATAAAGCCAGATTAGTGGTTGCTATGGTCCTTAAGAATAGAGAAAGAAAATTCAAAGAAATACAAAAAAACTTTCTGGAGTAATATAAATGTCCTTCACCAAACAATTTTTCAAATGAATTTTAGGTTAAATATTGAGGAATTTTGTCTTTTTAAAGCTCTTCTAGACTTTTTCAGCTCCTTAACTGCAGTACAATCAGGAAAAAAAAAAAATACAAACCAAAAGCAATATTTTAAGAAGTCTAAATCTAGCTATCTAGAAATGATAACCAATGTTAGCATCCTGATATTTTAAAAAATAAATACTAACTTTTGATCAATAATAAGAGGATTAAATTCATTATACTGTTCAGGGGCTCTTTAAAATCCCCAAATATATTACAAACATATTAATATTTATATCTATCCACTATATACATTTACAACAAAAGATAAAATTATACTTTCCCAGTAGTTATGAGTGAAATCAAAACTTTCTGATGTCATAAATTATTGGAATATTTACAAAACTTTTTATTAATATAGAACTCTATTCGATTCACAAGTTTTAAATTATCTAAGAAATATATTTTCTAATTTTATTTTGAAAATGAAATTCAAAGAATCCTTTATAAATATAGAAAAACTCTTGACTTTTATGGAATGACAGGACAACTAAAAATTACAAAGTGTTAACACTAAATAAACATTAATAAAAGGACTTTTTAGAAGAGAGGAAGGATTCTTTTTTGCCAGTACCTCTTTTTAATTTAGGGGAAGATGGTATACTCACACACAAAAAGGGACACTCTATTTAAACAGTTTTTAAATTATTATTATGAAAGGAAAAAGAAACTCCAGGGTCTAAAGTGTAATGAGTGATCCTATTAGTTCCACCAGACTAAAATCATACAGTCTACGTATGTGGTCTTTTCAGCCACATCTGTCATGAACCATTTTTACATCACAAAATGCAAAATACCAAGCATTGATTTACTAGATGAGACTTGGGAAAGTATTCATCATTTGATTTCCCCCTAAAAGAAAAACTGGCTCAAAGAACAATTGTGACAGTTCATTCTTTGCAGTGCACTTAGAACTTCCATGCATTTTAGAATTTAATTCTGCTATAATCTGAGCAATAAAGGGAAAATCATAATAAACATAGGAATAATTATAATAGAAAAATTGAATTTCAATCATGATTTTCTTAAAATCTTAATATCTTGCTTGACTAGGAAACATAGATCACTTATTTAAAAATGTGTGAGAGTGTATACAAAGTACTTATCATATAGTACATGCTCAATAAAAGGTATTGTTATTTTAAATACTTTATGAAATAATGTTAATTGAGTAGTTCATAAAGATAGAGTTTTTACTTCATATAAGAAATACAGTCTAAAAAAGTTTTGAATTAAGTATTTATTTGGCTTATTTAAAATCCGCACATAATTACTTTTCGGTAAATGTATTAATACAATGTCATTTTACTCTTATCCAAATAATAGCCCTATAATTTCTGTATAATATAGTGGCTATCAGTCCAACGTTTTTAATGGTTGAAATTAAATTCAGATCTTTTTTTGATGAGTTTAGTTACTGTAAATTCTAGATCTGAATATTTCCTACATAAACAAGCATCCAAATCTCACACATTTGTCACTTACAGTAAAGAAGCTGGGGAAAATAAATTCACAGATACTCCAGTGAACTGGCAACTTGTGTAAGTGACAGAAGCCCTTCTAAATCCTCTGTTTACACTGGGGATTAGTGAAGTAGATTTTCAGTTTCACACTGAACAGTCCATGGTCAAGGGAACCTGATCCCTGTCAGCCCGTAGGGCATAAGGACAAAGCATGGTCCTGGTAGGAAGTGACCCATAAACATATTCCTACCCAGGATTTATACAAAGCCAGTCTGCCTCACAGAAACTCCATATGACCATTAACTGGCCTGCAAGGCCTGCCAGGAGGCCTAATTACAGGTCTACAGAGCCCAATAACAAAAGCTGAAGGGTTTTAGCCTAGGGATGATCTGCTTTATACTGACTTGAGAGAGTCCATATAGAGGACCCAGAAGAAAGAGGTTTAGCTTTAAAATTCTCCCCAGAGATCCAACATTGTACTCAAGTCTAGAAAGCCCACATGCAACATACTTCAGCTGAGCTTAAACATACCACCCTCTCCAAATTAACATTCAGCTACTGTCTGCTTAACATCTGCTCAAACATGGCAAGTTGCTGTGATATTGTTAGATTCTGACTGATAGCTTTCTTCTTACTATTATTAGTGATAAATAATAGGCATTCAAATATAAATGTGTAACTCATGCTAAAACAAGTTATACTTTTTTAAAGCAAGTTGCTTAATGATTTTCATTAAGAAGCATAGATTTTTTAGCCTCTTTGCTTAATATAAAGCCAAAAACCATGCTGACTGTTGAAAACTAGAAGTTAACATCAGCAATATGAGTTTGCAATACAGATATTTAATTTTGTGTAGAATTTCTGAAATTTGCAAAAACTGCACTTAATAAAAGTTTCAACCAATATATCCATCAAAGTCAATTAAATTTTAAAGTTTTATATGTTTGTTTCTTTCTACTCAGTGCTGCCAAAGTGAGCACATTTCTTTCTGAAAGCACTATCCTTCACAAATATAGACATACACACACACATATGTCAATATGTTATGAGAAGAATATGTGACACCTTTTTTAATAACTTCATAAAGCCACTCTGGTGATGCCATGAAAATCAATATCTACTGGCTTACATTTGTATAATGCTCAGTTAAGTGATAAACACTATTCAAAAGACTTTATTATATTATTTAGTTCTCATAAAAATTCTGTAAGGACATTATTATAATTATTATTACTGTAAAATGAACAACTGAATTTCAGTAGGCTTTAACTACTCAGCTATGGCTTTATCAGTAAATAGAGGACTTAGAAATGGCACCTATGCCATCTGACTTGAGAATAAAATATTGTACAGTAATATCTTTCAAGGCTAAGGCTGTATCTAAGTGGTAGAGTGCTTGTCTAGCATGTGTGAGGTCATGCATGCATTTCATACTAATGGCTAACATGTACTGACTATCCAATTTATACCATGTACTGTTAAGTTATTTTGTAGACCTAAACTCATTTAACTGCATAACAACGATTCATTACTTATATGCTATTACAATCTCCACTTTGTAGATGAAGAAATTAAAGGACAGTAAAGGTAAAGTTATCTGCCTAACTTCACAAAATTAATTAGTGCAGCCAGATATAAACTCAGACTACCAATACACAAGAAAAAGCCTACTGGGGAAAAAATGTGAAAACTATATGAAATAGAAATCAGTTGTTCAATCACTTGCTCCATTTGGGCTGGGGGACAGTCCTAAAATGGAAGCTTCTCTCACAATAAATATATTTTTCAGAGTCACAGATCAGTAGTTTGAAAAAGTACTGAGCAAAACCATTGTCAGTTATACATCAGGGTAGAGTAGCTTTCTGTGGCCTGCATAACAGTACATCAGCAAAGCAATCTCATTTGTAATTCTTAGAATCAGAAAGACTTAATGTTAGAGTGGACTTAGGTAAGAATTGGGACTTCTAAGGTTATATGGTATGAAAAAAAAAAAGATTAGGCTTTGGTTTCAAGGTACTTAATGAGTAACTAAGAGACTAAATTTAATGTGCTGCAAAAGAGCTGGGATAGAATGAGGCACTCAGAGTATGTACACTCATGTGATATGTGTATGTATATAACAAATCAATTTTTACAATTCTTAACCAGCTTCTACCTAAGGAAGAGTACAGAAATACATGTCAGTTGTTACATTTAAGAGAAATACATTAGTGATGGTAAAACAGTACCCTACATTTTTTAAAGGTATAAAGTTAGCTAATATATAATGTTAACTCTATAAACACTATACAGTTAAGGAAAAAAACATTTTTCCAGAATGCAATATTAATCCTTTTATATTATCAATATTAAAAAGCTCACTTCAGATTCAAAGGCTTATCTGAAGACAGACATTATTTTATTATAAGGTAATTGCAGTAACTTTAACAAACTAATGTATGTATTTCATAGTGTTTTTCATATTGTTTCTTTCTGCCCAATATAACATTTAAACTATGAACAGAAACAACTTAAGTCAGAAATCACTGAATTTGAATCCTGGTTCTGTCACTGATTAGCTATATTATCTTTTACAAGTCATTTAAGCTTTCAGGATATTTGTAAAATGAAGTTAATTAGCTCACCCTACAGTGTTAAGAATCATAGGATAAAAGACGTTTGAAAGTGCTTTGAAAACCTTTAGATATAATACAAAACATTGTACACATTATCCAGATAATGAAAGAGTAGTACCCAGAGATTTCTAAATAAGCTGTTTATAATACATGAACAACAAGAAATTTCAATTTTTCTTGCATTTGTAACATAACTGTAAAAGTTACATGTATCAATAATTCTATTAAAAGTAAAATTTTAAGGAGACTGAAGGAAATTTCACATTAAAATTGTGTAAGAGACATTTTCTTCGAATGCTTATTAAAAGTATTTGTCCTTTGGAAAAAACACCTTTTCCACAAATTTGTCTTCAGATCTATGAATATACTTGGTATGAAATGATGGTGCATTTACTGCAGAAGTTCCACATAATATTTGGATTGTTACTATCCAGTCATAACAAAGAGAGCAAAATGATGGAAACAAATCCTTAACTGAACCTATTATCTTCCTTCTTTCTCCTTTATAATAATTATGTTTCATTAGCTTTTTTGTCATCATTACTTCAAGTGCAAAAACTCAAATTATTTCATATCCATGAAGAAAATTTTATTAGATTCATTATAAAATTCAATAAATAATAGGGAAAGATTTAATTTTCAGATATCTAGATTGTTTGACTTCCCTATAATGGCTTACTCACCAAAGAATAATAGCTGGAATTTTATTTACTGATATACTACTGCAGGTTGTATTAAAACTGCTGGCAATGATGCAGACATTTAAATGTGGTTCCTGACCTTTTCAAGTTCATTTTACTGCAAAAATGACCCTGACAATTATAGAATAATTAAATACTAATATTAGTGGTATGAAAGCAAATAACAACATAAATGTATGCATAGAAAAATTCTAAAAGAATTTCAACAAGGAGAAAGATTTTGTGCTACAAAGGGCAATTGCATAGAAATCTTATTTTAGAGGAGTCTTGAGTTTTAGAAAGGGGATTACAGAATGAAGAAGACATTTTTAAAGGGGATACAATCATGTGACTGTGAAAGGAAAGATTTCTTAAAAATAACACAGAATCAGGAAATAACTCAATGGCTGCAAGATGAGGCAAAGAAGCATAACTTAAGAGTGATAGGCATGGGTGAATAAGCAGGGGTCAACACAAATGAAATTAAAAGGATATTCACAGAAGTAATAGAAGAAAACTTCCCAAACATGGGAAATGGATCTGGCATGCAGATAAGTGAGGCATAAAGGACTCCAACTAGCCAAAACCAAAGTAAATCTACACCCAGACATATAATAATCAAGATCCCAGGAATTCAGCACAAGAACAGAATATTAAAAGCTGTGAGAGAAAACAGACAGATCACCTATAAAGGAAAACCAATCAGAATGACAGCAGACTTGTCAACACAAACCATCAAGTCAAGAAGAGTTGGAGTAAAGTGTTTGAAACCCTGAAAGAAAACAACTTCCAACCCAGATTGATCTATTCAGCAAAACTATCTTTCAAAATTGATGGAAAAAATAAGATATTTCCATGATAAAGAACAATTGAAGGAATTCATGACTACCAAACCCTACAGAGAGTGCTAAAGAATATTCTAGTGAAAGATAAAGATGACCATGGTTCCAGAAACAGCAGCAGAGAAGGATCACCAAACAAGACAGGCAATTGAATGAAGGGGAAAAGTGGAGGGTCTACAACAGGAGGATAGCAGGGCAGAGAGAAATCAATGTATGCTGGTTGTAACCATTAATGTAGATGGCTTCAGGTCAGCAATAAAAAGAAACACAGGGAGAGTGGTTCAAGAAACAAGATCCATCGATACACTACACAAGAAACACATTTAACTGGAAAGGAAATTTGCAGACTGAAAATCAAAGGAGAGAAAACAATTGTTCCATGCGACCGGAGACAAAAAAAAAAAAAAAAAAAAAGCAAGAGTAACTTGCCCATCAACCACAGAATGGATGAGAAAGATGGTGTTTTCATGCAGTGGAAAGCTACCCAGTTATAAAGCATAATAATCTCAAGGCTCCTGTAGGTAAATGGCTGCAAGTGGAGATCATGTCCATGGCCGAAGCAGTTCAAACTCATAAGCGTGAACCCTAGCATAAGAAATAGAAGGAGTTAATGGAATCCAAAAGCCAAATGGTTAGTGTAAGAGCAAAGGGGAGGAAATACCAGAGAGGGAAAGGTGGAAACTACAGTTAATTTCTTACTGTCTTATCTTGAACTCTTGCATTGTTTACACAATTTTGTTAGGTTTGGCGTTGTTCTGTCTTGTTTTGTTAGATTCTATGCTATCAGATGGTAGGGGCAGCTATTTTGAATATAATGGGATATATTATGGTAATCATGGTTTCCTATTATATTGCTTTGAAGTCTTATAATGCTTTCATTCATTGGTTTGATTGGTTTTATTCTGTTTTGTTTAATTTTATTATGTGTGATCATATGAACAGCTATTTTGAAGAAAACAAGACATGGTAGCCATTGCTGATTTACTATGATCTTGCTTTGAAGTCCTACCATGCTTTTGTTGTTCTGTTTTGATTGGATCTATCCTGTTGTGGTTTATTTGATTTTATTATGTGTGATGGTATAGACAAATTTTTTGAGGAAAATGAGATATTATTGTTGCCATTGTTCATTTCCTATTATTTGGTTTTGAAGCCTTATAATGCTTTCATTCTTTTGAATAGTTTTATACTATATTGTTATGTTTGATATTAATGTGTGTGAAGTTATGCTCAACTATTTCAAAGAAGAGTCATTATGGTAGCTACTGTTGATGTCTGGTTGTCTGGTTGTGAAGTGCTGTGTTGCTTGCATTGTTCTGTTCTGATTTGCTTTGTTTTGTTCTATTTTGTTTCATTCTCTTTAAAATAAAAATAAAAATTTTAAAAAGCAGGTGGCTATTCTATTTACAGACAATGTGAACTTCAAGCCAAGACTAATCAAAAGACATACAGAAGGTTACTACATACTTGTTAAAGGAAAACTCCAAGAAAAAGAGATGCAATCATAAAATATATATTCTTCAAATATAGGTGCACCCAAGTATATAAAACAAGTATTAATAGGCACAAAAAATCAAATAAGCACTAACACAACAGTAATGAGGGATCTTAATATCCCACTGTTACAAAAAGATCAACTAGACAAAAAAATCAACAAAGAAATATGAGAACGGAACCAACCTTGTGAATAAATGGACTTAGTAGATGTCTACAGTGTTCCACCCCATAATATCAGAATACATATTCTTTTTGGCTGCTCATGGGATGTTCTCCAAAATAGATTACATAATAACTCAGAGAACATGGTTAGGTAAATGCAAAGGAGTTGAAATTATCTTATGAATATTATCTGACCAGTCTGCAATGAAATTGGAAATCAGTGACAAAAAAACCCACAAAAACACCATAAGTACAAGGAAATTAAATAACACCCTACTGAATAACTAATGGGCCATGGATGACATTAAAAAGGAAATTAAACAATATCTTCAATTAAACAATAATGCTGATTCAACATGCAGGAACTTCGGGGACATAATGAAAAAAGCCCTGCGAAGGAAAAACAGTGTTGAATTCACGTATCAGGAAAACAGAATGAGCTCAAATAAACAACCTAATGTTGAACCTGGAACTTCTAGAAAAAACATGAACAAATCAAACACAAAGCTCATACAAAGGAGAAAAATTATAAAAAGCAGAAATTAAAGTAACTCATATTAAGAATTAATGAATCAGATAGTTGGTTCTTTAAAAGATTAAATAAAATTGGTAAACCCTTAGTCTACCTTATCAAAAAAAGTAAACACTCAAATCCATATAAGTAGGAATGAAAAGGGTGAAATTACAAGAGATCCAATGAAATCCACAAGATCATCAATACCTAACTTCAATAACTTTTACTCTAATAAGATGGAAAACACAGAAGAAATGGGCCAATTCTTAATACATACCAAAGTTGAATTAAGAAGATATAAAAATTCTACATCATCAAATATCAGTCAGTGAAACTGAGAATGTACTTTAAAACTCACCAACAAAGAAAAGACCAAGTCTAATCAGTAGACTTTCTAAATATGAATACTCTCTCCTAAGTTATGGCAACCCATAGGCTTTAGCCTACACACTTCCTATAGAATGTAGCCTTGTGTTCAATATACAATTTCAAAAGTCAAGGGCATTTGCCTTGGAAATTTAAGTGAACTCCAATGTGACAATGTGCTGCTCATTCAGTTAGACTAGACTTTAACGATTCTTACCAGATTGGACTCACATTGTTTTATCCCCTCTCCCCTTCATTTTGTTTATATATTTATTTTTAACAATGCAACGAACAACTTGAATTCAGAGAAAACACAAAAACAGGACCTTGACGATAAGTTCTATATTTGAGCTCTATATTCTGAGCTCTATGTTCCATGTGTACCACCCTGTCCATCTATTTGTTTCTCCTTTCCAAGACATGTTTTTCAAAGGGGTATAATATATTACATTTTCTTATAAAACAATATATTCATGGAAATAGCATCAAAAGCAAAGTCTGGTAAAACAATTACAAATAAAGTATCACAAGGTTTTCATAAAACAATTCAGCATAAATGAATAAAATGGCCTTCTAAAATGCGAATGACATCTAACCTCATAGACTTATTTCTATAGTAAACAATCTCAATAAAATAATCTAAAATATGGAAATCACAGTATATAATATTGTACTGGTAAGACAAAATTCTGGAGGTGAATGTTTAACAAGCAAATGACTAAGCAATGCTACCCATTTAACTAAAGACTGTCCTTTGCTTATCAAGGTCAAAATAAATTTTCAATTTGAAAAGTGTCATAAGTTTGAAAGTGTAATTACAGAACCTACTCTTTACCATTACTACACTGTTAAATTAAAAAACAAGGGATGACAACGAGGATAGATACAAAAACACTATGCATTCTGAGGTTTGGACTTTTATATCATTTTTGTAATTTGCTTCAAAGTCATTAAAAAATGAAACTTATAAATCAAAATTAGTAAAATTATATTAATGAAAACAAATATCTAATGGGTTATGCAATATAAATGTTTTCCTTTTTAAGAGTAAGTTTGTTAATGTTCAAATAATGAACTGAAAATATCTTTTCAATACAAAATGCTATTGAAGAATGTATGAATATTATGTAAACAGAAATCATGTTAGCTTTATTTTATAGTATGTCCATTTGAGTCAAAATATGAAAAACTCAATACCAAGCAAAATTCTTATGAATCATATTTTCTATGCAATTAAAAATGAAATGAATAAGCCACACACATAAAATGTAAGAAATATTTAAACTTATATTGAAGATTACAAAGATTCAAAGTCATAATTAAAATACATATTACCTACTTACACCTGTTAGGAAGCCATACATTATTCATACTTGTGTCCCCAATCTTTACACTTTGAATAGTTTGTGGATACAAAGAACTAATGCAAGAGATCCTTAAATCAATAGACATATATGTATTTTCTCAATAGACACTATCAGTTGATGATGAAATTATTTTTGAGGTTTTTTTTTCCACTTGAAAATTATTCCTTTGTAGATCTTCAAAAATAAATGATTTTAAGAAATATGTCCTATTCCTAATAAGTTATTATTGAATAAGTTACATAAATTTTTAAGGAGCACATTAAGATTCAAAGTAAAATATTAATATTTAAAAAATAAAATTTGGATTTTAGACCTTTTAAACAGGTGAATTAGTGCCTACATGAAACTGAACATATCTAAAGTCAAGAACATTCCATTATTGTACCTTTGAGAAATAAAACCTATAGCATTTTAAGATTAGATGGTATGTAGAACACACAGCTCAAAGAGTGAGTTGAGTAACTAAACAAATTATTATTGACACTGATCTCGCTTACTCTAAAAGGAAAACTTTCATACCTTCTACAGGGTAACTACTATACCTTCTGCAAAAAAAACAACAATGGATCACCATCTTAAATATAAAATGTAAAAGTATAAAGAACAAAATATAGGAATAAAATCCAATAAGTTGAGTCAAAGAATACATGCCACCAAAAGAAACAAAATCAATAAATTTGACTTCATCAAAGCAAATTTTTTTAAAATATAAATTTTATCAGTAAAAACATAAAGAAAAACCATTTAGAATAATACTGAAATAATATCTATTTCAGGTAATATATGGTATCACTCATATCTTACAAATCAGTAAGGACTAATAAACGGAATTTTTTTTTTTCTTTGACTCATCTAGAAGCATGCTACAAGCCAAGGTTTTCCTTCTTCATTTAAGAAAACTCTTATTATCAACACTTACCAGCAGCTTCAAGAACTAGTTGCAGTCTGGCTTTGGCCTGTTCAGCTGGTGGCTAAAAATCAATCATAAAACATTTATAGGTCAGCTCTAAAAAGTGAAGCTTTAAATTAATGCATTAGTATGTTAAAAAAATTGAGAATTTTATCACAGTCAGTATTAATAACCAACTAAACCTTAATAAAATTCCATCATAGTAGTACTACCAATCTATACTTACCATTGTCAAATCACATTTTTCATTAAATATGATTAAAGAATGAATGAGGTTCTTTTCTTTAACGGAAGCTTGTCTTCTATACAATATTACTCTAATCAGTAATAACATAAGTAACTGCTGATCTAACAGTAAAGCCAACCCTAAACTAACCACACATTCTCAAGTAATTATTTCTTTGTGTGTAAAAAATGTGAATGATCTACTAGAATTTAAATACAGTGGCAACTTGAAGTTTTTTACCTCAGGTAAGTCAGACCCTAAAAAAAAAAGTTTCTGTTTTTCTATCTGAATTCAAAAGGAGCACTGCTGAAGAAGATAGGATATAAAGCAACAATCCATTTTTCAGTTTTCACTAACTATTCTAATGCTAGTCTCTTAATGAACCTTAATTCAATAAGGCTGAAAAGGGTGAAACAAAACTATTTCCTACCAGAGAAATGTCATTCTGAGATTTTCATAGACTATATTTTTAATGGTATCTGAACTATAACATGGATTATACCAAAGTTATGACTTTTCTGAAAGGTTTATCAAACATAGATCTTTTTTAAGTCTCAGAATCTAAGACAGTACTTACCTATATATTTATAAAGATGCCAGCAAGAAACTAAATAACCTAAATAAATTAAACAACATAAAAATAACTTCAAAGTTAACATCAATGTTTTAATATTTTGCTATTTGTAAAAAAACTGCTTGATTTAAATAATTGAATACAGAAAGAATACACTCTCCTCAGAATAAATTTAAGAATTTAATGGTGCTTCCAAGAAAACTAAGAAACAAGATGAGAGTGGTAGATGAGACAAGTGAAAAGACAGGGAGAGACTGCCATATCACAGAACAGAAGTTAACAAAATGATAGCACTGGCCCAGCAGGGCTCGTTTTGAATATTTTATTGGAATTTATCCATGATTTTTATTTACACATTGTTGTCTATCGCAGCTTTTGAGCTCAACTCAGAAACGGTGTTTGTAGAAGGAATCTTATGAACAACAAAGTCTAAGATGACCATCTGAAACTTTAAGAAAAAGTTTGTCAATCTCTGACACAGAAGATGGAAAATTTAAACAGAGGGGTGATGTGATCTGACCTGCACTTTGATATATCTTTCTAGCAATATATCTAAGGTTGAAGCAAAAGGAATGTGACTAGAGGCAAAGAGATCAGTTAGGTGACAATTAAACAGGTCCAAATGAGATGATGGGGACATAAGCTAGAGTAGTAGCACAAAGGCTGGACAAGAGGAATCACACTTCAAAAATCTTTCACTGATAAAATGAAAATACTGGATAGGAGAGGAGGAATTGACAAGCAAAAAAAAGTGTAATTATATTGTGTTTTCATTAATAGGGAGAATGTATGTAAGCATGTTTTATAAAATACTGAAAATATAGGAGAACAAATTAAGTATATCACAGCCAAATATCAACAGAAGACTGTAACATACACTGGATATAATCTAATCATCATAAATTAAAATGCTTATAGGTAACAAGTAGTTAATGCACTTGTGATGATAAATAGGAAATGACTTTTGACATCAGTATTAAGGAACACAGAAAGTGTGGAGGGACCACTGTATCCTGGGGTAAAAACAGCAGCTGATACTCAGCACTAAAGGATGTTGTTATACAATCTTTAAAAATTTGTAAATTTTCACTAGAACAAGTCATCCTGATGACAAATACTATACAGAAAGAAGTACTTCTCAGGGCCATTTTTTTATTCTCTTTTTTTTTTTAAGAGAAAAAAAAGATGACACAAAAACAAAAAGCAAAAGAGACAAACAACAACAACAACAAACTCAAAACAGTACCAAGATAGGATTTCAAAACAGGTTGACAGGAATTTAACAATGGTTGTAGTATTACATATTGTTACCTTTAAAAAGGTTGATTAGATTACTAGACAAAAACATGCAAAATTGATCTAATGATATTAGTATTAACTGTTCTTTTCTAAGAACTAATACATTAGTAGTAGTACTATACCACTATACTACTAATGTATTTAGCTATCTAATGTATATATATATATACAAATTTATGTGTTTTTCCTTTTCCCTCTCTTCTTTCCTCCTTTCCCTATTCCAGTTACTTTTTTCTCTTTTAAGTAATTATAGTACAGTATTTTATTGTAAATTTTGGATCATATATATGCTCTTTCAGTTTCTTACACTAGGGAGACTATGATATTTACACATGTGAGTTTTATTTATTTTACTTATGAGTATGGTCTTAAGTTATGTCCATTTGCTTATAAATGCAATCTTTCTTTATAGCTGAATGGTACTCTATCGTATAAAAATATCATCTTTTTTAACCCATTCCTCGACTGATGGGCATTTGGGTTGTTTCCAAGATTTCATTATTACAAATAGTGCTGCTATAAATATGGGTATACATATATCATGTGATAGGATGTTTTCAATTCTTCTGGGAAAATGCCCAGAAGTGGGATAGCTGAGTCAAGGGAACCTCTAATCCTAGCTTTTTGAGGAACCTCCACACTGATTTCTACAGTGGTTGCACAAGTGTATACTCCCACCAACAATGGAGAAGAGTTCTTTTTTTCCCCACAGCTCCTCCAGCATTTACTATTGCTGATTTCTTGATCTTGGCCATTCTTTATGGGGTGAGATGGAATCTCAGTGTTGTTTTAATTTGCATTTCCCAAATGACCAATGATGCTAAACATTTCTTCATGTATTTATTTGCCATTTGTATTTCTTCATCTGAGAAGTGTGTCTTCCTCTCAGATGCCCATTTTAGGATTGTGTCTTTGAATTTTGGGGGCGTAATTTTTTAAAAATTCTTTATATGTTCCCGATAGAAGTCCTTTGTCTGAGAGACAACTGACTAAGATATACCCAGTTCCTGTTTTTTTCCCCCTCTGTTGGAGATTTCTTTTGACACGCAAAAACTTTTTCATAAAATGAGATCCCAGTTGTTGATTCTGGGAAGTATTTCCCATGCAGTTTGATTTTTGTTCAGGAACCCTCTGCCTACCCCTATGTTTTCAAGATTTCTACCTACTTTGTCTTCCAGCAGATTTAGTGTTTCTGTTTTAATATTTATATCATTGATCCATTTTGACTTTAGTTTAGTGCATGATGATAGGCACGGGTCTAGTTTTAGTTTTCGACATATGGAAAGCCAGTTTTTATAGCACCACTTATTTAAGAGGTTATCTTTCTTCCAGTGAACATGTTTGATCAGGGTCAGTTTCAATTCTATGCCAAACAGCTTGTGATATCTGCTATCTACCTACCACCCATAGTACTAACCTGAAACTTTACACCATATTACATTACAATGGCAAAACAGAAATGATATTCTGACTAGCAGCTCCCAAGCAAGGTAAGAATTAGAAAGCATACATATCAGAGTATCCTTAGAAGCAATGAGTATCCTTTGAAATAAAAATCTTAGATACTTTGATAACATAATTCATAGAAAGGGATTTTGTTCTTCACAAAGAGAAATTTTACTACAATTTAAAAAGTATCCAAATTAATTGCTTATAAAACATCCTGTAAAATATTAAACAGTATTGGTACAGTATTCTACTTCATGTAATATTTCATAGTAGTTCCATCCCTCCCCTTATTTATAACCACATCATAAAAATACAGTGACTTTCTAAGATTCTTGATGCAATGCATGGTGGTATACACCTGTAATCCCAGCATTCAGAAGATTGAGGCAGAAGGAACACTATGAGTTCAAGGCCAGTCTGGGTTACATAGTAAGTTTAAGGCCAGACTGAACTACATAGCAAGACTCTGTCTCAAAAAACAAAACAGAAAACAAAGAAAATGAGATTCTTGATGTTTTACTCTCTATAATAAAATGTGTTAGTATATATTAGTTTTTTCCTAATTGCTCCTATAATATATATAATAAAGGGCCCAAAATATGATTTTATTCTAAATACATTTGCATATGTAGACATGACTTACTAAATTTTAAGAAATACTGAGATAAACTCCAATAATAGGGATAAGTATATTAGATTGACTAGATTTTTAAAAGTAATCTGTGTCTTATGAATACTTTTACTTTGCTTAGATTCCTAGCTCACACATTTTTCTTGGACAGGGTATGCAGACTACTCTCACTTTTTGCTCATTTGCAAGTACCTTTTTTTCACTGTGATTGGACTATAAGTTGAATAAATATGGGATTCCTGGTTTGTAGTCTTTTTCTCTGTCACCTGCTCCTTGAATCCTTCTCAAGTATCCTATATATAGTACTGTTTCTGGGCTTTCACATATAGTACTGCTTTCGCAGCAGTTTGTTTGGCTGGAACACTCTTGAGTCCTACTTGCTTATGTGCCATCATACCTATTTGCTCAAATGTATATGTGTGTGTGTAAATATGTTAAATATGAGAATCTAGCAGGGAGTGAGAACAAGGCCACACTAGCAAGCAAGCCCAATCTGGGAACCAGCGCCATGTGCAGGCCAATGCTGGACTAGTAACAGCCAGACCCAAGCCTCTCCCCATGAGTCAACACCATTTGGGGACTGGGGGCAGAGAGAACACAGCCACACCAGTAAGCAAGCCCAGTCTGGGAACCAGCGCCATGTGTGGCTGCCGCTGGACTGGGAACAGCCAGACCCCAGCCCATTCTGGCACACAGGCTGGCAAAAAATATTCCTTGCAAACCGCCCCCAACCCCCCAGGTAGTGTAAGGGCCCAGATTATCTGGAGAAACACAGGCTGTGATAATAGCTATTGAGATGAAATGCAACTGGATGCCTGTGGTGCTCTGGTGCTACAATCACATTGCAGGTCTAGGGCCAGTGGTCTGATCATAGGTTCAGAGGATAGCAGTTCGCAGTGTGGCATCTAGGGGGGATCTCCTGGGGGTTGTAGCCATTGTTAATTCCCTACGGTCTTTTGCTTTGAAGTCCTATATCATTTCCATTGTTTTGTTGGGTTGGGTTTTATTCTCTTTTGTTTGGACTGATTATGTAAAATCCAATGGCAGGAGCAGCTATTTCAAAGTTAGCAAAATATATTGTGGCAGTCAGTTTGTATTTACTATTGGCTTGTTTTGAAAACCTTTATTGCATTCATTATTTGGTTTTTATTGTTTCTATTCTATTCTGTTCTGTTTGATTTTTACTATGTTCAAAGTTATCTGCAGCTATTTTGAAGATATCAAAAGGCAATATGGTAACTCTTGTTGATTTAATAATGTTTTGAAGTTCTGTATCACCTACACTGGTTTGTTTTGATTGGTTTTATTCTGTTTATCCTCTTTAAAATAAAATTTAAAAAAATGAGAATCTAGAGAAGGCAGTCTGACTTCAGTCATTGCCAACATTCTGACTACTGTCTATAGACACTTGTAAAGAAAAGACTGAGGAGAAAGAAGAAACAATAATACATGTTTTATACTCATTTAGTTAAGTCTCATCACACTATCTGTTTTGAATAAAAATACCTTTGGGGCTTGAGCTCCAAAATATCTACAGTGTTAGCATGTATAAAACTGTAGGATCAGTATGAAATCCAGCAAATATTGATAAATGATATTAATGTTACTCAGAGCCAGAAATTTTATACCTTATTTACTAAGTATGAAAATAATCAAATGTAAATATATAGAATGCAATTTCTCAAAAAAATTTAAACAGATTTAAGGGCACAGCCTCACAATTGTGTTGTCTGAAGGAAACCTATGTAGAAAAAAATTGTATTTCATTAAGAAATAATATTCCTTAAATAAAAATTATTAAGTAAGCCAACTGATATACTTATGAACTTACTTATGGACATTCTACTTGCAAACTTTCACAGACACAAATGGTCCTCGGCTTATGAACATTCATACATGTAAACAAATTGCAGAAGTAGCTCGCTTGTGTACCAGGCACTGTCACAGCTGCGCTGCTATGTGCTTATAGTATAGTGCGAGAGGGTATAGTAGTACATTGCCTACTCAGAGCCAGTGATGTTTGGAAGCAACAGAACAAGAAGTGGTGAAGTGGAGGGGATTGATAGAAAGTGCAGAGTAATTTACATTATATATTTGTGTCAAAGGTGTGTAAGACTCACTATTGTCAGACTTATAAATGAATCAGACTAAGGAATGTCATCTCAGAATGGAACCCGTTTTTAAGTCTGTAACTTATTAAAATGTATAATCAGACAAAAATGGCCAAAATACAATTATAGAGGATATAAGCATGATTCTCTCAGAAGTATAAACTTTGAGCAGATACGGTGGTGCACACCTGTAATCTCAGCACTAGGGAGCCTGAGGCAAGAGGTTCGCTGTGAGTTGAGGCCAGCCTGGGCTACACAGTGAGTTAGTTCAAGGCTAGCCTGAATTACATAGTAAGACCCTGTCTCAAAAAACCAAAACCAAAACCAAGACCGAAAGAACATAAATATTAGTGTCCACAGTAAAGGGGAATAAAAAACATGAAATTTTACAGTAAGTTTTAAAAGTCTGAATTAAAATTAACACTGGGTACTGTGACATGGCATAATAAAAATAAAAAAATTAGTGCAGATACTATGTGAGTAACTCACCTAGAGAAAACAATACTTCTGATAGAAACTCTCATCACAGTGCTAAATTCTTTTCATTCAGGAAGTTTCTGTTTCCCTTCTGTAAGTAGGTTAAGGATTGTTGTATATTCTTCTTATATGAGAATATGTTATATATTCTTTTGTATGTATTATTTTTCTCATACAAAAAGAATATAATATTGAGTACCATATTCCAAAACCATATAATTTAATCCTAATTTTGATTCTTGTTTTGTAAAACACTGAAAATCATGGCAATCCTTTGATGATAAGAAAGGGAGCTGGCAGTCTTTCTCCTACTATGGATTCTTCCCTTCCCTTCCTTTTCTCTAATACCCAAAGATAAGTATTTCATGCCAGTCATGAGCCCTACATTTAGATAAGAGCATTCTCTTTTTCAAAAAATAAACTAAAAAAAAAAAAAGCAAAAAACTCCAAGAGTTACTAAGATTAAATAAAACTTAGATCAGCCTCAGTATAGCACATGGAGACGATCATCCTCAATGTTTGTAATTTTTCCTTTGACTTTCTCCATATATTTTTATTTAGTATTATATCTTGATATATTATACATCTAGACTCTCAAAATACTGCTGAAACTTTAAAAGTTAAAACAGTACAATCCTCTGAGCCATGCTTTTATACAAAAGAGATGCAAAGAGAAGTCTATGCTTACATAAATCATCTTACGCACTGAACTGCTCAAACTACTTGCTCACCCTCCACTTCATACATACATCCAGCTCCCTAAACTCCTGGCCACCACTATGGAAATCCTGTGAGATGGTGAAGCTAAAGTCATTTTATCTGCTAACTATTTTAAAGACGAGAGTATAGGAAGAGTAAAGAAAGACTGTGCCTAAGCTAAAGAAAGAACTCAAAACTGTAAACAAAATCAGACTAGGAATATTTCACAAAATGAAAATTAGAATTAAATTATATAGTTTTGGCATACTATCCTCAATTTTATATTATCTAACATATGTTCTCTTTATACAAAAGGACTATCTGGCAAACCTTAATTTACTTACAAGGGGGAAGACTAAAACTCATTACGGTTGATTTATTGGGTCAATTTGATAAGTTTAGAAGCTCAACTAAGTAAATCAGCAGTTCTACATCCTAGGGTATAGAGAACAGGCCTGCTGCTGGCTGTTTACTACTCTCCAGGATGTTGTAATGGTTGATTCACTATGTAAATTCACGAAGTTTAGAAATTTAAGTGATTCAGCAGGGGGCCATGGTCCTCACTCAGTAAACATCCTGAGCCTGTGTAAGAGGATCATGGGAGATGATAGGAGTGCTACAGCCAGCCTAAGGTGGATAACCTGCATATAATATAAGGGAGGAAAAGAGGCTCATTCTACCCTTTTTTGCTCTTGATACTTTTGCTATCTTCTGTCACCTTGAACTGTTGCCACTCGCCATGCCACCCTGCTTTGGAGCCAGCTGATTATGAACTGAAATATCCACAAACTGTGAGCTAAATAAACCTTTCCTTCCTTAACTTTGGATGTTGGATATTTTTTCTCAATAACAAGAGAAAATTAACCAAGACACCTCCTGAATGAAAAGAATACACAACTGAAATATATTAGATCTTCTATATCTACGGGGGAGGAGGAGGAAGAGAGAGACAGAGACACAATTTTGCCACTCTGGTTGGAGAACGATTGGCTCTTATAATTTCTTGGCATTATAATCCAACGTTCAATATTTATAACCTTCATTTTCGGAAAAAAACTTCATGAGTACCTCTATGTATGAGGTATCATGGTTGTCTATAAGGTGTATATAAGATGAAGATAGAAAGATGAATAAATTTCTGATTTCAAGGATAAGAAATAAATATACTTAGAGAAATAATAAGGATAAAGAAATTCCTATTTGTTAAATATCTACACTGTCATTGTGAAAAGCATGTTGGTTATTTCTATCAAAATTTGTAATGGCTTTCTCAGGTATAATTGAACCTCAATAAATTAAACATTTAAAGTATCTAACTTTTGATCTCAGAATTATTATTTTAAAATTCATCCATCTTTTATTGATCAATATTATATTGCCTTTCATTGTTGGGTAGTATTCTATTGCAAGGGTATATCTTAATTTCTTTATGCATTAACCTTGTCAACATTCCAATTATTTCCAGGTTTTTTTCCCCTCAACTATCATTAAAAAATGCCACAGACTAGAGCTTTAATTTATATTTCCATAAGGACTAATAGTGTTGAGCACATTTTCATGTGCTTATTTATTATCCACACATCTTCCTAGACAAAATGCTATTCCAATTTTTTTTACCAAGTTTTTATTGGACTGTTTTCTTGAGTTTCTAGAACATTATATTAAAGTAAAATTAATTTATCCCATGAAAGGCATGCACATTTTATATGCAAAACCCAACCAAAGTTTTGATGAAATTCTACCCATCAATTTCTTCTTTTGTGACTCATTAGTGTTGTACCTAAGAAATCTTTGTCCAATCCTAATTTATAAAAATTCATTTTATGTTTATATGCAGAAATTTTATAGTTCAATCATTAACATTTAACTCTATGAAATGCTTTTAGTTAATTTTTGTAGATGTGTAAGATATATATTGAAAATCTTTTATTGTGGTATATGGCATTTCAATTGATCAAGTACAATTTGTGGAACAGGCTACAATTAAGCTATATTTATTCAGATAGGCAGACAGACAGACAGACTGATTCTCAGGTTGACATCTATATGTCAATCTCAATATCAATAATACACTGTCTTACTACATTAGCTCTTGAAATCAGGTAAAGCAACGTCTCTTCCTGCTTTTTTCTAAGAGTTTGGCTCTTTTAGCTCATTGGCACTCCTGATTCTTAGAACAAATTTGTTAATTCCTTAAAACAAAAATACTCACAGTAGGATCATGCATGAAATTATGCTAAATCTAGACATTAGTTTGAGAGGGATGGACATCCTAACAGTGAACTTTAGCCTAGTATTTCTTTTTTCATCATTTTTACCTGTTAGTGTTTTTATATCTGAATATTTTAAAAATAGGTAGCTCATGGCTGAAACCTTTTTTATGCAATCATGAGGACTGAAACACATATCAACACTTATCATATTTCTAGCTACATTTCATTCTAACAGTTACTATAATTCTGTCTTTTAGGATCAAGGTCAAAGCTAGAAATACTACATACAGCTCAAAAGTAGATTTATCTTGTCTCAAGAGCTTGGCACTAAGTCGGTTTATGTGAAGACTAATAAAAGAAAAAAATCAACATGTATTCCATTCTCAATAGCAAATTTATCTTAGAGTTGTGTCAAATATTTTTACTAAGTTTCAGAGGTTAGCAAAAGCTATTTAAAAGCTACTTTCTTTATTAAAAACCAGAGAAAATGTCATTTGATAGACATATTTCATAGATGAGGTCTAAAGAGGTGATACTAAACCCAAAGACACAGCATCTTTAAGGACTTATTCAAAAGCCTGCATTGATTATCTAATTCTATTATGTATTAAAGGGTGCTGTTTATATACTATACAAATACATAGCAATTCTTATTATTTACAAAATGCCTGTGGTTCCAAGTGGAAGAGTTGAGAGCTGTGGAGAGACTACATGGTCCATAAACCCTACAATACTTTTTGGAGGACATAAAACATATATTGAGATATATATATATATTCCCTGATCTAGACTACTGTTGACTCCAGATCCAAACTGCAGCTATATCATCTCTACTTATCCTTTCAATTCTATATGCAGCTGCTGAAGTTATCTTCACAATGCAGGGTTTTAAATAAACTGATATCTAAAAACACTTCATTGATTCTCCATTGCTTCTAGAGTTAAGCACAAACTTAACACTTTAATTTTCAAGGCTATTAATAATATTCTCCACTTACTGTGTTATCCTTATTGTTCATCATTTTCAAGCTCACAGCTTAACAATACTTGGCTTCTTACTTTTTCTCAACCGTGTCTTGCATTTTCCTCCCTCTGCTTTCACTCTTGCACAATCTTCTACTTGGAACTTTTCAGTGATCTTTAGTTGTAAAAATGCTGAAATTCCACCATTTTTCTCTGTCCTCACTGGACTGTCTGGTTAAAGTAGTGACTGTTTTTAACTACTCATGAGTATTCAAAATCTGTACTAAAATGCTATAGACTCTCTCTCTATTCTTTCAAAATAAGTACCTTACCTCTTCCTCAGTTTCCTTTTTTACAGCCCCAAATCTGAAGCATCAGTACTCGAAACATTTTAATAGAAGTTAAGAAAGGAAACTTGGAAAGGAAGTAGTTTTATATAAAAGCTTAAGAGATAAAGTTAGTATCTGCTCTTCTGGAAAACCAAGGTAGGCAAGGAAATGGAGGAAAAAGTATAGTTATTATAATGCAAGCTTAGAAATTCAAAGCAAACAGAAAATAGAAAAAAGAACAAACTATAAATAGAAATGTTTACTTACAGCTTCCCATTAGGATGGTTAATATATGTATCAATTATTTGTATATTAGAATTCTTAGAAAATAAAATTATTTTAGGTAAGACAAGTTATTTTACTAATGCTTTTAGGGATGGCATTTGAAATAAACTTGAACAACTATATGTGGTGATGTAGAAGGATAAAGTGCATTTAGTTCTAAAACTCTGCTTTAGGATCTTCTTTATTTTGCTACCACAATTTTAGATGTCAGTACATAGTTAAGTCCATAAATATTAACTTTTCAGGATGGTCTATGAGACCTATTATTTTAAACAATTACATAAGTTGCTGTTTGTGATCCTTTTAAAAATCAGACTAAAACAACACCTTCTGTTTTAAGTCTGTTGCAAAATTTGAGTTATTTACAAGAAACCCATTCTCTATTACTATTTTCTTAAATTTCTTTGTTGCTCCCTTTGTACCACCTCATGAGTGCTGGGAAGCAAATGATATTCCCCACAGTAATAAACTGCCTGGAATAGTCTATTCCTCTTTCCTTTATGGACTTTAATAAGCTTTTAATTTTCTTCATAAAATCTTCTGTTCCAAGTTATAATTTCTGTCTTTTAACACAGATACATTGCTTTGGCTCTAAAAAATCTTTAAAATTTATTTCCGGGTGCTTTTTCTCTGCTTAGCAACAAGAGCTACCCATATTAGAAAGTCTCTTACAACATATTTTCTCCTGAAAAACATAAGTATCCACCTGTCTGAACCACGAAGTGTATGATCATACAAATTATCAAAAGGTCAAAAAATATTTACTTATACTCCATTGTTATAAGTATTGCAGAAAATAGTTGATTTAATTCTAATGATAGGCTGTGAGATTTTCTAGATGGGATGTTTGCATAGAAACCACAGGTTTATATAAGAGTTTAATATAAGAGGAAACCAACAGTTTAATATAAGAGGAAAAAAGGCAACAGTCAAATTATTGATTGGATATTAAAAGAACTGCTTTCTACTCTTGACTGTACAATCTGAGAGCTTTATTTCCCTATTATACAAATGTGCTTATCATAATGTTTTTCAAAATAGGAAAGCATTCTCAGAAGGAAAATGATTAAATAAATTATGGTTCAATCTCATCATGGAAGCAGCACAATAATCAATTTTTAAAATGTTATAAACACATTAAATAACACAGGAAAATGCTAATGTTACATTTATATAAGACTATAAAACTATGCATATATGCATGTAAAATTATCCAGATTTGTAGAAACAAAACAAAAATCCATAATTAAAAATTTATAGTGAATAAATGTACTAGCTTTTGACTCCAGAATCAAACAACTGGTTTAAGTACCAAGTGAAAAATGAAACTTATAATCAAATTTTAGTGTTTTCATTGACATGACTATAATCAAAAAAATCACTCCATAATACTATACCATAATGATCTCTGCTTAAGAAAAGTCCAAAACTATGGATCTCCTTAGAAAGATTAAAAATTATTGCAAAAACTTATTTCTCAATGTTGCCACATTTCATTTAGAATTCTCATCCAGAGATGTGTATATATATATGTGTATTGATGTACATATGAAATGAATATATTACTTCTTAAGTTTTCATTCTAAAACAAGTAGATCACTCAGGTATGTGCGTGTGTGTGTGTATGTGTTTTGTTTTGGTAGTAACTGTACTCATACACATTTAGAAAATATTTCCAATTTTGGGATATAGAAAAAAATGTTTAAAACATGAAAAAGCTATGTAGACAGCTCAAAAACATTCTTTAGAAAAGTAAAGACCTGAAAGTGACCAACATCTCCAATAATAACTAAAAAATGAGGCAAGTTAAGCTCTACTTTTATTCATGAAAATTGTTGCACTAGTAAAATCATACAATCAAAACTGCTATTTTATACACCTTCCATAATACCCATTATGAAAGGGAAAATAAATAATACATATCATATTGATTGGAAATGATAACCTGAAATTCTGTAATATGTAAATAACTACCATTTTACTTTGTTAAAAATTGACCATTGTATCAAAATGACAGCTAATTTCTCACACGTAATTTATATTCAAGATTGTTTTTTGCATTCACTTTGCTCTATGTGTCAGGCCATGAGAAACAAAATATTTCAACAAGTAAATGAACATGCCTTACACACAGAAAAAAAAAATCACTGAAGTTTGACTAAATGAAACACTGATATTTAAATTTTTAACTACAAAAGTAGGAATTTCATTTGATTCAAAACCTAAACAATAAGAACTTATCTAGTGGAAGGCCTTATTCTTGGGGAATAAGAACAACAGAAGTGTGGCAGACCACCACACAGAGGCTCTGAGCATGATTTAAATTTTACTAATTGGCTTTCTATGTTTATCTGTGAGTCTAACCTAGGCCTCGGTCCCTTGCCAGGCAATGAGAGCTGATTCATAGTAAGTGAACCTCTATGAATCACCGGTCCTGGCTGAGGCCTGTAGTGGCCTGTGAGGCCAGAGACACCTCAAAGGCAAGATAAGGCCATAGCTGAAGACATGTTGGCTCCAACACTAATGAAGTAGAGATTGCAGCTGAAGAAATTTCACTCCTGCAGTCGCAACCCCTACCATAAATGTCATCATGGAGATAAGACAGTTCTCCTAAATTGGCATAATTTACTACTTGGAGAAGTCTTTGAAACGACTCCCAAGGTCCTGCTCACTGACTGCGCTTTCCTCAGTTTCCCCACTCTTTGTTGTCAGACCTAATAAAAGTGGGCTGGTCCAGAAAAGACTTTGTCTTAGCCCTCAGAATCTCAAGCTCAATTAAAGGTATTGTGAGCTCTAAAATCACACCATTTGTCTCATTTTATTTAAACATCCACCATACACTCGTTTGGGAGATTGGGGATCTAGGTCAGGACCTGATAAGAAGAGTGCACTATATAGTACAGTACTGTAGTTTTATGTTCTGTTATACATTACAGCACTGCATGAAAGAGTTATGCAAACAAAAGCAAAGTCATCAATTTGGAGTTTCCTTTGAGCATTTCTTTGAATACTGAAATGTATATACTCTATACAAATTCTTCATTTAGCAACCAATTCATTTAATTGTGGGAATGGAACTCAGTTGTTACGCAAAGAGCATCTGTTTATAATATAGTTTTTTTCTTCAATCAGATTTTATTAGTACATTTTAGATATAATGATCACATTCATTATGGAGAATTTATACCTATATATAACTTGATTCTTTTTTCCCATTTCCCTACCCTCTCCCTTTACTCCCCCCACTTATAAAAGCTTTGTTTCCATGTTTTCCTTCTTTTCTCATTTGTTTTTCTATTTCCCTTTTTTCCTTTCCCCTCCTTCCTCCTTTGTTCGCCTCCCCATTTGAACATATTCTTTCTCCCTATTTCGCAATACCTAATATATATTTTGGTCTTTATTTACACTTTCAGTTTCTCACACCAGAAAAACAATGAGGTATTTACACAGGTATGCCTGATTTATCTCACTTAACAATATGGTCTCAAGGTGAATCCATTTACCTAAAAATGTCTTAAGCTAATCCTTCAGTAGTACTTCATTGCATAAAAAAGCCACATCTTCTTTATCCATTCTTTGGTTGATAGGCATTTGGGCTATTTCTAATATCTTGCTATTACAATTTGTGCTGCTATAAACATGGAAATATATATATATATATAGCTGTGATGTGATGCTTTTAATTCTTTTGGAAAGAGAAATAGCTGGGTCAAATGGGACCACTTAGCCTTAGTTTTTTTTAGGAATCTCCACAGTGGTGATACCAGTCTACACTTCCACCAACAGTGGAAAATAGTTCCTTTTTCCCCATAGCCCCACCAGCATTTGTTACTGGTTGATTCCTTGAAAATAGCCATCCTTTCCGGGGTGAAATGGAATCTCAGTGTTGTTTTAATTTGCATCTTTCAAATGACCAGTGATGTTGAACATCTTTTATTTATTTGCTGTTTTTACTCCTTTTCTGAGAAGTGTGTATTCATCTCAGATGTCCATTTTTGGATTGGGTCTTTACAATTCAGGGTTTAATTCTTTATATATTCTTGATAGTAATCCTTTGTCTGAGGAATAGCTGGGAAATGTTTTTTCCCACATTGTTGTTTGTCTCTTCACTCTGTTACTATTCCTTACCATGCAAAACCTTTTTAATAAGATGAGATCCAGTTGTTGATTCTTTATGATACTTTCTGTACAATTGGGGTTTTGTTCATAAAGTGTTTGTCTATAATCAGCAAAAATTACAGTACTAATAAACAAGGTGTACCATACCAAAACAGACAAACAAACAACCCCACAGGTCAGATGTTGAGTGGCAAGTTCTAACAGTGCACCTCAGTAAAAAGTTTCAACAGTCATTAAGTGGGTAAACAGTGGGTAATTAAACAAGGAAAATATGTAATTGAAAATTGCTTAGTGCACCCACCACACACACACACACACACACACACACATAGTGTATGAAGTAATGCATATGTTAAGTAGCTTGATGCAATCATTCCACGGTGTATGTATTTCAAAATATATACAATTTTTATGTTAGTTGAAAAATAAAATCTTGAGAGAAAAAAAGCAACAGAAGAAATCACAGAGCATAAAATCTGACAGATTAGAATATAAAATATTCAATTTTAGGGCTGCAGACAAAGCTCAGTGCTTGCTTAACACATGCAAGATCCTGGTCTTGATCTCTAGTAGCACTGGACATGTTAAATCTTGATTGTGACCTTGACTAGATTAAGAAACCCCTCTGAACACATTGGTGAGCTCAAAGCTGAATAGGCTATTGTGAGATGGTACCAAGCTGAAAAAAGCAGGTCATGGGGACATAACTGTGGAGACTATATCTGGCCCCTCATCACTGTGTCTCTGAGTTCTTTCCCAACTCTGATTTCCATATGCTTTGAGTTGAACAGCTTCTTTTCCTTCACCATATCCTTCAGCCATGTTTTTCCCCTTAGAACAAGCTGATGAGAGACTCAAGTATCTAAAACCATAAGCCATAATAAATGTTTCCTTTAGGTTGCAGGTGTTTGGTATTTGTGTCACAGGAATGAAAAAGTTGACCAATACAATCCCCAAATATATATAATTACATACAATTTACATGAAAGTATTCAGCAACATAGAAGTAAAATAAAATGGCAACACCATGACAAAATTATTAGCAATAAATTTAACCCAAACTTAACAGCTTACTCCAAAAAGTTTTTCTAAATTGATAACAGAATCACCAACTCTCAAAGGAAGAAAGCATGCCACATTTCACTCAAGAAAAAGGAAGCTAGTCAAGCTGCTTCAGATTTTTTTAGTAGAAATCACTATCATTATACTCAAAATATGCAAATGAAAGCAATGTAAATGGCAGACAATGTTAGCCAATGAAATAAAACTCTCATACTTCACTAATGGCGCCGTAAAACTAAAACACAGTAGGAGCTGGGGATATAGCTCAGTGGCATAGTGCCTGCCTGGGAAGCATGAGGTTTTGAGTTCATTCTCCAGTACAAAAACAAACAAACACACAAACAAAAAACTGAATTCCTACTCTAAAACACCATATAGAAAGCAATGCAGGGCTGGGGATTTAGCTCAGTGGCTTAAGCGCCTGCCTGGCAAGTGCAAGGTCGTGAGTTTGATCCCTGGTACAAAAAAAAAAAAAGCAAAAGGAGTCCTAAAAGTACTCAAACTCTTTGAGAAAGTATTTCCAATTTTGGGATCTAGAAAAAAAGTTTAAAACATGAAAAAGCTATGATTATTTAGATATTTCAGAAACACTCTTCAGAAAAGGGAAGACCATCTCCAACAATAATCAGTTAGAATACTCTCCTAAATGACATACAGTAGTATCTGTAACTGACAACAATAAAGTAATTGACATTTCCAACAATAAAGAACAAGATAGATAACTTTCCTAAATGAGATATAGTAGTATCTATTCAACACTATGACAGTATTAAACTTTTTAAAGCATCCTAAAATTGCCTACCACACAGAAACACACAGAGCACTATATACTAAAAACATTAAAATCCTTCTACCGTTTCATAGAGGATTTTCATTTGAAGACTCTAGCATAAAGTTATTATATAAGATACAAAGATTTATAAGCAGTCATGTCCATCACAGATATATAGAAAAGCTACTAAATGAAAGTAAAGAGCAGTAAATTTCTAACAATGGAGAAATAATTGATTTTATTTCACTATATTGAAATACTAAAAGTATAATAAACCTGTATTAAAATATTTTACAACTGGTACAATATTTAAATAAAAATTTTTTGCTGAAAACATGTTTTGAGGCAGGTTTTCAGGCTGCCCTGAACTCACTGTGTAGTCTGAGCTGGCCTTGAACTAACAGTAATCCTCCTGCCTCGGCCTCCCATGTGCTGGATTATTGGCCTGTGCTATCATGCCTGGTTTCAAAGAACTTTTTTTAAAACATTTACATAAAAATATTAGTGACATAGAAAGTTAGTCATAGCATCCTATTAATGAAAATGTGGATACAAACTTGATCATACTTTTGATTTAACTTCTGTGAAATATGTACTAAAATATAGATACACAGAACAAAGATGTGAAGAAATTAACCTGAAATGGTTGATTTAACTTCTGTGAAATATGTACTAAAATATAAATACACAGAACAAAGATGTGAAGAAACTAACCTGAAATGGTAATAATGGTATATGCTCACTTCTGTTTATGGCAGCCAGAGGATATCAGAAGACACACTCTCCAGATAAAATGACATTAAAACAACAATTTCTGAGGCTCATAAATAACCAGATGCAGACAATAACTCAAGAAATGGTTATTTCATCAAGTAAGAATGGCAAGTTTTGATATTCTTCCTTGAGGACACTTCTTCATTCACAGACTGAACAGTAAAAATTCTACAGATTTACCATCAGTGTTAATGGTCTTGAGTCAAAGGCAGTGGCAGAACAAGCAGACATTTAATGGAGATATTGGGAGATAAGAGAGCCAGAGAAGACTGTAATTATAAATTTTCCATATACTCATGACTGTGTACTAAATTACATTCATGTAGAAGATTCAAAGAGAATCATGTGAAAACTGAAAGCCTAAAGGCTTGTGTGTTTGTCTGAAATATGAATATGTGCCTCATCCACATAGACCTTGCTTCAGTGGAAAGTCTTAATGCTCTAAGGCATCTGGCTATGGTCCCTCCACACATAGTTTACTGATCCCTAAAGTGTACAGGCACAGAGAAGACCCCTAAAGAGTCATGATTTAAAAAAAAAAATCAGAAAATCCACAAACATTAAAAGCTAAACTGTGACTTCACCAGTTAACACTCAAAAAGCAATAATTTACCCAATTTCTATATGTAAAGAGAGCCAGCTGCCCACTGAAAAGAAAACAAACAAAACACCCAGAAAATCACTGAAGAGGCAACAAATTCCACAGTTTCAGTCTGGAAAAGATAACTACCTGCTAAAACAAAAGGCAGGGAACATCTCAAGAGTATAAGGCAATCTGGCATCATTATAACATAAATCACAATTTTGAACCCAAAGTACTAGACATTAGGAAAAAAAGGAAGAAAATATACTCAAGAATTAAAAGGAGATAGACATCAGTTCCAAACTGGCCCATGTATTTGACTTAGCAAACATTTCAAATAAAGTAAATATGCTTGTTATGGTTTGTATATGGATGTCCTCCCACAAGCCTCATGCAGTCATGGAGGCAGCTGGGACTAGTGTTTGTGATTCGCTGGTTGGCTAGCAGTGGGATTGGTGGCATGAATGCTGCACCTGCCCAGGGGCTGGTAACAGTATACAATATAAGGGAGGAAAGGAGGTATACTTTTCCACTTTCCCCCTTTTGCTCTTGTCACTTGCAGCTACCAAGAACAGCTGCTCCTCAGCCACTCTGCTGTGCCTTGGAGTCAGCTGAGTATGGACTGAAACCTCCAAAAACTGTAAGATAAACAAACTTTTCCTTCCTTCATTTTGGGCATTGGGTATTTTGTCTCAACAATGAGAGAAAAATAACCAAGACAATGTTCAAAGAATTAAAGTGTGATCAAACTAATTAAACAAATAAGGAATCTCAATAGAGTGCTTTGAAACTATGAAGAACAAAATGAACATTCTACAGTTAACCAGCAAAATAACTAAAATTAAAGCAAACTCAAACTCATTAAATTACTTGATTAACAGATCTGAGATGCCAGAATAAAAACATCCTTATCTACTAAAACAGATTGATGAAAATTATTCAAACAAAAACCACAAAATGACAGATACTCAAGGAAAATGAATAGTTTTAGTTAGTTAGACAATACCATCAAATACCCAAATAGATATTGTTGAAATCATAGTGGGAGAAAGAGAAAATGATAGGAGAGGGCAGAAAACAAAACTGAAGTGATGACCAAAAATATCAAGTTTGGTGAAAAATTTTAACTTAGAAATCATTAAAGCTCAATGAACTCCAAAAGGTCAAATGCAAAATGAAAGACACAAATAAGGCTGACTCAAACTTCTTAAAGTCAATGGCCAAAAGTAAAAAGTGGCTAGGGTAAAATACCATGACACTTACAAATCATACTAATATAGATTAATGATTCAATTTTCATCAGAAATAATGCAGACCAGAAGAAAACAAAACTGACATTGAAGTGCTGTGAGGAAAACACTCATCCAACAACAATCCTATATTAAAAAATAAAGATGAAGTAAAAACATTTACTTATAAACAAAGTGAAATAATTTATTCTAGTGGACTGACAAAAAGTACTGAGGCAAGTCCTTTAGGCTAATAGAAAATGATACCAAATAGTAATCTAGAACCAGGGGAAGGAATGAAGTGTACTCTGAATAGTACATGAGTGAGTACATATAAAGCACTATGTAGGTATACATTTTTATTTTCTTCCCTTAAATTCTTTAAAAGTCATATTCACTAAAGGCAAATGCTAACAGTATATTCTTGTGTTCATAATGTACAAAGATGTAGTATTTATGACAGCAATAGTACAAAAAAGAAGAGAACAGAGGTAAACTACATATAAAGTCCACATATTATATTGGAAGCAACTTACTGTTGTAGCCAGGGTTTGCAAGGAAATAGATTTAACACAGGACACATATAGGATTATTTTATAATATTCACCTAAAAAAATGCAGAAGATCTGCCCATGCACTAGAGACCCAAAGAATCCAAGTGAGAGTCTGAATCCCATGGCAATGTCCAGCATGAGTCCAGCTGAAAAATCTAGAGCCCATGGCAATGTCCTCTACAAATCCAACTGGAGCCCTAGAGCCCTCAAAAATGTCTCACGCAAGTCTGTATCAAGGATCTGCCTTGGGAAGGCCCAAAGGTCTATGGTGGACACTAGAAAGTCTGTGCCACTAGGCTGAGGGATTTGCACAGGAACCAGGAAGTGAAACTCCAAGTAAGAACCATAGCTCTCCAAAGAGAACGATAGCCATCCTCAGCAACAGTGAGGACCTGAGCTTTGCTGAAGATGAGAACATAACAGGAAAACCAGCGTGACAAGCTTCTCTAGGAGAATCAACAGTGCACCATCTTCCCCTCCAGTTCTCCTTTTACGCTGTTGGCAACAATCCTCAGGTGGGCCTTAAACACCCAGCACCAGGCTGATTCAGTTCAGCTGGGTGTTACAAGTTGCCCACTAGTTAATCTACCACACTCACAGTATTAACTTGAAGTAAATTGTGATAAAGATGCATACTGTAATCCCACAATGATTCCCAAAAATACATTTCCTACAATGCGTCTGAAAACTTTAAAAGAATATTACATATTCCAACTGTGTTTTAAATAAGACTAAGAAGAAGTACTACAAAAATGGTAGTAACCCTGAATCAAAATGGTAGCAAAATGGTAATATTTCCTTTTCTTTGTTTATAAATTATATACAAAATGATCACAATATTTTAAGTGAAATATTTCCATAAAATGAAAACCATGCAAATTATACCATAATTGTTTTAAAACAAACACTAGTACTTCATATCATATTTTTCTGAGTTTGATTTCCAGTAACATACGTTCTAACTCCTTAAGTCAGTAATACTTTTTGGGCTCCTCAGTGACTGCACCAGAGAATTTTATGCAAAAATAAGACAAATCTTAGAATTGGTTCCCATTCCAAACAAGATGAAAGAAGTCAGTATTTATTTTTTTATTTAAAGAGAAACAAAAGCATGTAAAGGGTAGAAATACAGAATTAAAAAAAAAGATAATAAGAAATCAGTAGTTGATAAATTACATATTGTCCTCTTAGAAATAGTTGTTCAAGTTACAAAATTAAAGCATACAAAGTAGATAGTCAAACAGTGAGACTGTAGACAGTTATGCATGCATGAATCTCTACATGTATTTCTATCCTTTCCATATTAGAAGGAAAAACAAAACATAGCAAGACAAAACAAAACAAATTCCAATAAAAACATGAAACCAAAAAGTCGTATAAAACCACAGTACAAGATGATCTACAATGATTACTGTGTTGTTTCTTATTATCTTCAATAGAATTGTCTATATCATCAGGCATAATTGAATATAGCAGTATAATTGAATATAGCAGTACATAACAATATTTGTAAAAATAAAACATTGTAGACAGTATAAAACTTCAAAGGCAGGTAATAATCAAACCAGAGAGGATATTCTGGTGGATCTTGTCATCTTAAGTGCAGTTGCCTATACTCTCAGACTTGATACTATCAATCATAACGGCTTTGAATAAAATCTATCAATACAAAACAGCAATCTAGCAAACCAGATTCAATTGCGATCAGTCATGGTAAAATAGTGTAGGTTTTACAGAGCTTTAGATTAAGTTAATAGGAAATTAAGGATGATTACCGTACTATATCCTGTTATTTTCAGGATTACTGTCTATGCCCTCAAATCTAGTATAGGTAGAATGACTGGAACAGAATATAATATATCTAAGCAGAGTAGTGTGAGTAATGTGGGTTTTAAATCCTGGTGCACTATTCACAATATAGTGTATCAAGACCATCTATGTTAGAGATTCTAGTTATCCTTCTCTGCCTCATTTCTGCTATGCTATTTTTCTGCCTTTGTTTGTCTACTTTTCTCCTTCATTCTACTGCCTGTTCCACTCATTGAGGCCTTTCTGCCACTGTTCCTAAAATCCTGGTATTTTTTTTCTCTCTCTCTAGAATGTCCTTCAGTATTCTCTGTAGGGTTGGATTGGTGGTCACAAATTCCCCCAGTTCCTCTTTGTCATGGAAGCATCTTGTTTCTCCATTAATTTCCAGTGACAGTTTTGCAGGGTACATCAATCTGGGCTGGAGGTTATTTTCTTTCAGGGCTTTGAATACTTAACTCCAAGCTCTTCTTGATCTGATGGTCTGTGTCGAGAAGTTAGCTGTGATTCTGATGGGCTTACCTTTATAGGTAATCTGTTTCTTTTCTCTGATGGCTTTTAATATTCTGTTTTTATCTTGAATTTCTGGTATCTTGATTATTATATGTCTGGGTGTAGCTCTGTTTTGGTTGTAGGTGGCTGAAGTTCTGTATGCCTCACACAACCGAATAGCATTTTCTTTCCCCATGATTGCCAAGTTTTCCTTAATTATTTCTGTGTATAGCCTTTGTGATTCACCTGTTTGTATTCCTGCTTCTTCATTCACATTTCTTATTCTTAAATTATAGATTCTCTTGTCATCTTCTAGCCTTTGTATTGTTACTGCCTGTTTCCTTGTTATTTTTAAGAGATCTTTCCTTCCATGATCACACATTGCAAACTTGTCTTCAAGTTTTGATAGTCTATCCTTAGTTTCTTTTAAGGTGTTTTGCCAGCTTTCAATGGAGTTTTTAATTTCCTGGTAGTCTCTTTGAATCTGCTTCATGTATTCTATATTTTCTTTATATTCTTTATCGAATGTTTCTCTCCCTTTTTTGTGTTCCTCCCTTTTGTGTCTTCTTGAGAGGTACTTAGCATCTCTCTTTTATTAATCTACTTATATCTCCTTTCCCTGATTTAATTTCAGTTTTGAGCTCATCTACAAGGTCCCGGAGATATCTCTTAATATCCATTGAAGCCATGTCTGATGTTGCGTGTTTGCTGCCCTCAGTCTCCCTTGTTTTTCACTCTCCCGGATCAGGGCTCTCAGGGTTATGGGTTGGGGGCCTCCTCCTGCCTCTCTCTCCTGTCATGGCCCTGGCTTCCTCCACACAGGTTACAGTGCAGCAGGTCCCAGCCACCTTCCCTGTTGGCCATGTTTCCTCCGAAGCATGCTGGCAAGGGAGCTCCACCCTCTCCTGACTGCTCGTCACTGAGGTGTAAGCAGCGGCTGCATATGCCTGCCCCTCCCCACTGGGTCAGCCAAACTTCAGGGGCGATCACCCGGTCAGTGCATGCTAGGCACAGGGAATCGATTTGGGATGGCTCATTGGGTCCCAGCCAGGGGCACAGCCCAGTCCAAGCAAATCCCACAAATCTGCTCTGGGGAGGAAGCAAGCAACTGAAGTCACTGTCGCTCCCAGTTCAGGCTCCTCCTGCCCAATTCCAACACATTGCCCATTTGGTTGCACCCTTCCCGTGGGAGGGGTCTCATTCCCAGTACTGACCATGGTTTAATGAAGGTCCCTTTGCTGGCTCCACTCTCTGTTGGGCTCACCAACCCCCGACTTCAATGCTGATGTGGTTCCTGTGAGTGGCGGTGGAAATGAGTTTGTGTGGCTCTGCCGGCCGGCGCAGATTCAAGCTGGCATAAATTCAGGCCGGTGCAAACTTGGCAGGTCACCGTGAAAACACTGTGTCCCTTAATTTTTAGCTGTTTCAGTTGTAGTCCCGAAATATTTGACAAGCTTTTTTACGTTTTAATTTCTTCCTGTGTCAAGAGGATCCGTCTCCCTGTGTCTGGGTCTCTCCAGGGTGTTTTATTCTGGCATATGAGTTGTTTCTCCTGGGAGGCTTTGTATTTTGTTGCTCATTGATCGGCCATCTTGACTTCTCTCTGAAGTCAGCATTTCTAATAAGAATGCCGTTTTATGGGCTGGGGATTTAGCTCAGTGGCATAAGCACCTGCCTTGCAAGCAGACTGTCGTGATAAAAAAAAAAAAAAGAATGCCGTTTTAGGCAACTTTCAAAATCCTCTTAAATAAGTGGTAAAATTTTTAGCAGACTAGTAGTCTTTTGAAATTACAAACCTATAATGCTAAGATTATAGATTATACCTGATATTCAGAGAAAGCCGTTAGGATAGGTCAGTGACAGTGAGCCTTTTAGGGCTTTCAATGATACAAACAGCCTGCTGCAGCCCACTTGCCATAGGCTCACCATCACTGGCCTAGGTTATGCACAGAATACAGAAACTTCCTGAAAAATCAGAAACTTAGGCTATTCAGTTCTGAACATGTAAAGGGCCCCAACCCTGAGAAAAAATAAATTTAAAAAAATACATATATGCATGCAGGTAGCACACTTAATTAGTAAAGCTATTTTATTGTAAAATTTTTTCAAAATTTTGAATGTGACAAAAAAAATCTAGCTGCATAGGGGAAAATACTGAGGTGAAATATATTTTTTTAATGATCAAGTAGACTAGAATACTATCTTGATTAAAATTATACTGCCTATAAAATGGAGGGTTTTAGTCGACTCCATCTCACATCATAAAAATAGTTTAAGTTACGTTAAATTCACACATTTCAGAACATGCCTAGTTAACCTTGGGCCCATCAGAAATGCAGTGTCAGACTGCAAAATGACCTGGTAAAGTTATTTTCCAAGGAGGATCAAGTTAAAATATATAAATTGAATCATGTAATGATGCTATAGTTATCAAATTTGCCATTCCCAAATTCAGAATATGTATCCATCACTCCAATTTATTTTGATACTGTGTCCCGCCCCAGACTCCCCTTTACCTCCAGTCTTACTTTATGAGTCCCAGGAAAAGAAGAGGTAAAAATAAAAAGTTATTTTTAACATTATATTCTTAAAATACACTCAGGGATAAGAAGTACTCATATTTATGTAGTCCTGCTTCCCTTAAAAGAATGGAATGTAGGAGAGAGGGAGAAAAGGAGGGGAAAAGAAGGGGGAGGAAAGATGATAGGAGGGAGGGAAGGAAAGAGGGAAAGACAGAAAGATAGAGAGACAGAGAAACAGACAGACTCAGAAACAGGGACAGAGACAGAGACTCTTCCCAAGGTCTGACAGAAATCTCTGTAGGAAGATCAGTCACACATCCTAGAAAATAGTGAAATACAGTATTGAGTACATGCAGCACCTAAGATCAGTAGTAGTATGGAGCAAAAGGATATTCTAAAAAGCAGCAAAGACCTTCTTTCTTTTTTGTTTTCTTTCTTTCAGTTCGGGCTGACTTGAGGCCCATTTTGTAGCCCAGGCTGGTCTCAAACTTGCAACAATCCTCCTGCTTCAGCCTCCCGAGTACCAGGATTACAGGTGTGCGTTATTCTTTTTAAACTACTGAGATTTGTATTTGAGAGCACATATGAAGCAAACCTCTTCAAAACTGCTGCTGAGATTAATCTTAACTGGGAGTAGAAATGCCCATAAATACAGTAAAGTTTAGATCTATTTGATATGGTCATTTAGAATGGTTCAAGCTTAACAGCAGGAAAAAGTATGGTGCATAGAGATAGTATGGTTCACCCATAATGCTCAAATGTCACCCATGTCCCTGTGTGTTATCATGAAAATGTCACAATGTAACATATCCATGGATTAATGGATCTATCACAACCTCTAACATACGCCTTTTCCATCTGGAGTCCAGGAAGCTGGAGAGCCCTAGACATTCTAGAGGGATTCACATGTTCTATGAGAAGTTTTAGAATATTTTTTTGGTGATACTCTATAAACAGAATACTAATATAAGCCAGTAAACACCCAGCTTACTATTTAGTAATTCACTGCAATCTCAGTGCTATAATTGTGTTCATAATTGGGTTTGGTGCTGTGTCATCTCGCCAAATATTGGTATTTTCTTTAAATGTATAAAGTTAATAGATTTGTTTGAAAGGTAACAGTATATTAGAAGCATGGGTCCTGGAGCCTACAATGCCTAGGTTAAACTTGGAGAGCTGGTAATCATTCACTGTGGAATACAGAACAACCCACTTAGCTGATTCATGCCTCAGTCTCCTTACCTATAAAATGAAGACAGTAACAATACTGTTAAGTATTTCCATACTATTTAAGCGGGATCCAAAAAGTTAAAAGTATGAGCTTTAAAGTAGTGATTCCTGGGTTTTATTCCTGAATTTTTCTTCTCCTGGAATTGATTACTGAAAAGTTTTACTGTCCCCACTTCATAGGGTTGTTGCAAAGGTGTGTATGTGTGTGTGTGTATATACATTATTGACAGTATCTACTTATCCATCTATCCAGTGTCTAGCACATACCTGGAATTTTATATGTAACTTAATATTATTTCTATTGTAATTTCATTATTATTGCTTTGATTTGACAGTTGTACAAGTACTATATGAGGAGTTTAGAACTAGTTTCATAAATGTACATTAAACAACATTATGATAGAGTACTAAAATCTGTAAGGTAAATAGGAAGTAACAAGACATTTTCTTCTTTAAAGGAAGTTCACATATGACCAACACACAATAAAATACTTTTAAAACTTATATCTCTCCTATCCTGTATGTCTTGAATCATGCTGTTTTGAGCCTAAGGGAAAACATGTTATTTCTGAAATTGGTAAGAAAGCAAGGCTTACTAATATTTTGGTGGCCTATCCTCAATTCAGATCTTTTGTCTATCTATAAAACAATGTAATAACTATACATGATCATGGAGAGCAGCTATTAGCACTTTTTGACATTAGCCAAATCCAGCTTTATGAAAGTTTTAAAAAGTATTTGGAAGTAAAATACCTATTATCAAAGCATCAATTCTTTCTAAAGAAGAACAAGAGCAAATGTTCATTTCTATTTGCCCTTAGGTAATTCTATATAAATCAATAAAAGCTATCACGATTTCTTTAGGAATTAGCTGGGATATGAATAAATGAAGCCAAATACTGAGGGCACACGTTTTCTATTGCTATGTCAGGACGTTTTCTATTGCTATGTCTCATTTGCTGGTATATTAAACTACTTCATCTGTATTTATAACGTATTTGGTAGTTTTCTTGTTCAAATTTATGACTAAAATTTTTATAGTTGTCTTTTTATAAACCTTTCAGTAATGCTCTATGCTCAATTTTGAGTGTAAGTCACAATAATGGATACAATTTGGATAACAGCCAATAGATGGCACTGTTCCCACTAGCTAGCAAAGACCTTATAAACATCTCATTATAGGTACAAATTATTGAGATCGAATATCTGCATAAATCAGTGTATCTAAATTTCTCATGATGGGGCATATTAAAGTGCATTAAATATGAACAAAGGTATATGTACAGTTACAGAATATGAAAGACCAATTTAAGGCAAACCATTTATTTATTTGCCTTAAAAACATTTAGAGTGACTACTATTACTAGACACGTGGAATATAAAAGTTAGTATTTCCTGGTCACTTGTAACTGAATACTTATGAGGAGGCAAGTAAGCTTATTAATGGAGATATACACATAATGGTAAAAAAAGATGTGATGGTCACCCAAAACTTTTTGCAAAGGGCATGATTTCTGAGCTAGTCACTGAAGATGTAGGGAGGGCTTGTAATACAAAATATTTTGAGCAAAGGAAAAAGTAATGCTAAGGGAATGCAAGAAACAGTGAAAGAGTGTAACAGTACAATGTAAAAAGTATGACACAGGACATGTCAAGATATAAACTGGAAGGACAGGTCTACAGCATTCAGGGGCCCACTATTGTTAAGAAAGTTACACTTTATCCTTCATGTTTATTCCAGCACTAGAGAGACTAAGGCAGAAGAATTGCTGCAAGTTTGAGAGAAACATGGACTACATATTGAGTTCCAAGCTAGCCTGAATTAGAGTGTGACTATGTCTCAAACAAACAAATAAACTAACAAAAGAATTACCAAAAATATGCTCATTGTGTATTTTTTAATCTTCTATTTACTAGACGATATTTTATGAAGACAGGGTCATCTCCTGGTACCTACACTGATACTCTATACAGTACCTAATGTTCAGCAATTATCTGTGAAAGGAACATAGTTCTGAAGTTCACACACTCTCCTTGGTTGAGTACTTTCTGTCACAATCAAACGTTACTTTAGGTCACCTCCAATAGTGTCCATATGAGACCACTCCTATTCATTAAGTAACTTAGCTTTTCTTTTTTCTCAGTGACAGCTTTTCTTATCAAAGCAGGAGTGAGTTCTTTCCACATGTCCAGTTAGAAGCTATTCTTTAGTATATTAGGTGCCCTTTAGTTATGCCAGTTTTCTCCATCAGGGACAAATATTAAAGTAATACCCTTTCTAAAAGCAAAAAACTCATTCTTTTACCTTTCCAGTCTTGCCAAGGTTTCTTTGTTTCTATTTTTTTATGGGTATGAATTTATGGATAGTGTATCTTATAGACAAATTTTCCTACTCTTACATTTTTTCCAGATTTACTGAGTTATAGTTGACAATATTGTGTATAATTGAGGTATACTATGTAATGATCTTCAGCATAAATACTTATGAAATAATTACTGAAATCACACTAATTAAAATATCACCTTATATATTTATCTTCTGTGTGGGTTGGTGGCCTGGTAATAAAAACATTTAAGATTTCTCAGCAATTTTCAGGTACGCAGTAGGTTATTATTAAGTATAGTCATCATGGTATGACTATTAAATATCCAGAATTTGTTTACCTGCATTGAAACTTTGTAATCTTGCAATACCTATACAGAAGGCAGGTGGGAATGCAGAGGGCTATACTTCAGAAAATATATCCAGGTTTTTCCAATAATTTCCTTTACATCAATTTCTTTGGATTGTCAAGGAAAAGAAATTGAATAGACTATAAAAAACAAAAAGACTTCTTTGAATAAACCTAAATATAAAAATCTAGATTTATAAATTGGACTATATTTCTATTCAGAATATTTATTTAAATAATAAACTGTTCTGGAGCTTTTCAAATAGTCATCTAAAAGATTTATTTTAACTTAGCGTATGATTTTTACAAAACAGATGCCACGTGTTAGTGATACAAGGAATACAAAACAGACTTAACCTTAAGAAATTTACAGTCTAATATGGATGTAAAATATGCATATTATAGCAATGATAAAATGCTATTTATTTACTGTCAACTGGCATGGTAGTTCATTTTGACAGGAGATAGAAAGGAGACTTTATTAAGGAGACAGAAGCTAAGCTAGTGTGAAGAAAAAAGTTATGTCAATATTTATATTTTTTAAGAACAAAAATATTCCTAAAAAGTGGTTCCCAATAACAAACTCCCAGACATCAGAAGACATGTGCTATCAGGCAGATACGTGAAGCTAGTTAATATGAAAACAACTAGTGGAAATAGTTACGATGCCATAACTAGAAATAAAGTTAACCCATTTTTACTAGGTTACTTACTTTGTAAAACATGTATCTTTTGAATTGGCTTAAACCTTAGTATTCAAGTAATTCTAAAGCTTTGCTGGTGCCTGTCTCTAAATAAAAAACTATCACAGTCTTTGATAAAGGCAAGCACTTACATTTTAGTGTCACTTTTATTACTGTAG
>PVLA01001829.1:0-35000 GCA_004027455.1 Hydrochoerus hydrochaeris | reverse complement strand
TAAAGAGTTCAACATGGTGGAGGGATTTTCTATCCTAATTCCTAATACTTTGGAGAAAGAGGAAGAAACTCTGCTATTTCTACTGTTACTTCTTTCTGCAATTATAAAAGTTAAACCCTAAGAAAGTCCTGAAATAACTACAAGGTGCCTCTTGAGAATCCTTGCAATGAATGAAGCAGAATCTATTATCTATATATTCAGTGTCCTGAATTGTAGTATCGAAAAAATATACATATATGATATTCAGTTACAGTAGTACTTTTAAAGGTGACTTACACACCTTTGACAATGGGAAGATGGCTGCATTTAAAATATTCAATTTTAATTTTAAAAACTTTAATAAGCATATAAACATAAACGTCAGAAAATGTTTTTCTGTTAAACAAATCTCAGGCTATTACTAATGTCACAAAAATTACATGATTTTTTTTTCTTTTTTCTTTTGAATGCTAGCTTGATACTATTTCCTCACATAATTACTATTTCTTAAAAATGGAACAGATAGATCTTTCTGTGGAAGATGAGAAAGGCTGGAGGAGGGTACAGAAAGGATCTAATTTTGTTCTATTTGGACAACTTGATAATAATTATTCATCATTTTTTTGTAGAAGCAGCTTTTAACAAACTATTAACTGATCAAAATGTATCAGAGAAATGGATCACTAGCAATGGCACTATTTCTGACTGGGATCTGTGCTGGTCTCCAGATTTCAGACCTGTCAATTGTCTAAGAAATCATGACAGTAGCATGACATTGATACTTAATCTACATTAAAGTCATTTTAATTTGAATCCATTCATAGAACACAATCGACTGATAGAAGAGAATGATTTATGGAGTTGGTTTTCTGGAAAGAAGAAAAACTTCATACTGTTTCATTACACGATTCTATTTCAATATCAATTTTTATACTAAACCTCCAATACACTTTCACTTGGGCAAAAAAATAAATAAAACATTGGGAGGAAAGAGATTGTGCTAAAGACCTTAAATAGTGATATAAGATAATAAATATTTTAAATCAGTGACAATAAACTTATATAGTATATGGGCAGTATGAGTACATTTTGAGACAGTTATTTTCTCAAACTCATTTGAACAACTGTCAAAAATATTTTTTCAGAACACAGTGATGAAAATATAAAACTATAACTGAGATATTAAAAATGCAACAAGACAGAGGAGTTTAAAATAGGGTCATATCTTTTGTGGGGTTTTGTTGCACTGTCTAGTTCATGTTGTATGTTAACTGAATCCTCAGATGAATAATATATCAACTGTGTTTATATTTAAATAAAATTAATACTTTTATAATAAAGAACTAAATATAACAATTTCACCTGTAAGTAACTATGTAAAACAGCCCAAAACAGAGGGAATGGATTTTATTAGAACCTGATATTATTGTTGATGAGTATGTAAGAGCCATGGGCCTTCCCACATTTCTGGCAAGCAGCAACAATATTCTTACAAACCACTGATGATCTAAACAAGCTATTAATGACAGTTGCTTTTCGACACTTAAAATGGTCAGACTGTGTTGCCTGACCACAAGGACAAATAGGTCATCACTTTGAAATGTTATACAATTTAAGAAACACAAATGACATCTCTGTGGGAAGGTAAAACCCACAGGTATGGCTCCAGAGTTCTTCTGCTATTCAACTATTAATAGAACGCAAATCCCAATAAAATGGGAAACACTTGTAAACCATTTTATGAAAAGATTTATTATTAATTGTGAACCCACAGTTGAGCAAGGTATTAGTTCTAATATGCAGTTTTAGTCCTAAAAAATATAATTTAATATCTGGATTCGAAATAAAGGAAAAAAAATCTCTCTTCCCACTTTTGTTAAAATTTTTATCCTTCTATAAACCTGTGGAATGGTCATCTCAATAAATGTATGAACTTCTGACCAACCAATCAGAGACTTCGGAGTTAAATTGAGTGAGTATAAGGATATCATCCAGATGCTTCACCAGAATCAGAAGACTTATTCATTGGATACAGGTCTTAAGGTTAATGTCTTTTAATTTGTTTTTCTTTCTGTTAGTCCCTGGACCAGTAGTGCTATTCACATAATACCATGACTGTCTCTGAACCCAGGGAATCAGAGTCTGCATCTAAACAGGAATCTCAACTGTCTCAGATACACATAAAAGATGGTTGAAGCACTGATCTAGCTGACCATGCTTCCACACTCCAACCCACTTCTATTCAATGGATTCCTCAAAAAAGAGAACAAGAGAAGCTTTAGAAACATCATACTTATTTAGATTAAGTCACTGCCTTCCCCATCAAAGCTGGTATAATACAGTAGGCCTTTTCTCAAGTCACAAAGATCCATTACATTATTTGTCCTCAAAAGGTGACCATTTTCTTATAGTTCAGTCCAAAATTTTCTGATATCAATCCCTCTACCAATAAAACAGCATTATTTATATACTTTGCTTATAAAATAGTAAGAGCAATATTTAATCAAATGATAAGACACTATTTTCTGTATTTTTATGTAATACTAGAAAAAAATGTGTTAATATCAGTAATCACATTAGAGTACATTAAATTAGAAAGTAGAAGCAAAAAATTAGAAAGTAAATATTTTAATTTACATTTCATAGTTTAATAACATCAATGTTAGAAAAAAATAAAGGACAAAAACCTCTGATATAACAAGAACTAATAGTCAACTACTCCTCTGTGTTAAGGACAAAACTTTGGGGTCATTGTCAGAAGGCCTTACATCTGTATGTGATTCTTTATCACAGGAATTTATTTCCTTAAGTCCATCATAAAATCTAATTAAGCAATCAAACTAATTTCATTCTTTTTTTTCCTATTAAGTATAATATGGACAGGTCACTCTTTGAGATGTTTTATGTTTAGTTCTGCTTAATGCTGATACTACCACTGCTAATACTTCAGGACATCTATAGTATGATTCCCTAGGATCCAAGGTCTACTCAAAAGTGTTTTCTAGGGCTGGGAGTGCAGCTCAGTGATAACAGGTGTGCTTAACATGCAGTTAGCATGAGCAAGTCCATGGATTTATGTAAGATGGGTGAAACACAGAAGTTCCCCTGGTCTGGGAGACAGTTTTGTTACTTGGCCAGGATAACAAAGCCATCTTTCTCATGGGCAAAATTTGGGTGGGTTTTATAGCAGTTTCTTAAAAAACTGTTTTTGAAGTTTCTCAACTATCACGTAAACCCAATGAGCATGAAAAATCACTCCATGTGATGTGTCAAGAGAAATCTATACAAACATGAACAAAGGATATCTTTCTATTGCTAGTAACAAAATGCTTTATTTCTGACCCAGCAATAGCATGCCTTCTGACACAATCTAAGAAAGGATGGTAGCCATGCAAATAAATCTCAGATCCTTACTAAAGAAAACAAAGTCAAATAAGAAAAAGATATAATAAAGATAATGATATATATAATGATTATGAAGTGATTTCTAAGATGTATTGCTAAGCAAAAAAAATAAGCTAAATACAAAAAAGAGAGAATATGATACTTTTCGTTAAAAAAGAGGAAACAGAATTATACAACTGCATGTACATACATGCACATGCAATTTTTTTAAAAGCCCAGGAATGATAAAGAAGTCAGAAAAACTGGCTACCTATAGGAGTAGAGAAGAACAGGCTAGAAAGGTAGAGAATACCATTATGCACAATTTTGACATAAGGAAGCATGTTCACATTATATATATTCAAAGATATATTAAATCAGCAAAAATGGCAACAAAGTCACTTAAACTGAATGTAAATATAGACAAGTATAACCCTATTTCAAATGAGTATCATAAGTACACTCAATTGTGCATGTGGTAGGGGGTGGACTACAAATAAATCTTAAACCTCTTTTAGTAGGAATTGCTTTTTACAATTACTCATAACAATTCTGAAACTACTTTATGTGTATATAACTGAGAAAATGAATAAAAATCATGACATTGTTAGCAAACAGTTTCTTGATTTGAATAAAGAGAAATACAAGAATAAAATAAGAGGTGACAAGGAAGAATTCTACCGTTTGGATTGAAATCAAAGGCATTCGTATGACTTGGCCTTTGTTAAAACTATATACTTTTATCCATCTATCAAACTACTGTGAACCTACCTACCTAATTTGGACTGACCCTGTGTAAGGGTAATGAAATCCCAGATACAACAAGCATATCACATGTTGATTTTCAAATACCTGTTCCCTGCAAAATGAAACAAGGTAAACTGAAGAAATGGTTGGTTATAAGAATGGGAAAGAGAGAGTATAAAACAAGACTGGCACATCTTTCTGTGAGTCAAAATTACAAAAAGGAGGTAAGGGGAAGAACCAAGGAAGATGACAAGAAAAAGAAATGGGAAGAGAAGGGTAAAGGAAAAAAAAAGGGAAAAGTGGAAGAGGAAAGGGAACAGGACATGAGGGGAGGGAGGAGAAAGAAAAAGATACGTCAATCTTAGGAATCTCTGCTGTAAGTCTAAGATAATGTAAGCATCAAAATAAATACAGAAAGTATGTAACACTATGTAAACTACTTAATAAAATCAAATAATAAAAAGATCCATAAAATAAAGATATGTGGCTCTTCTTCACAGTAGAATGCTAGCTGCTAATATGAAGGAGCGGTAAAGTTAGAAAATCTGCACTTTGTAATTATCAGGCAAGAATTACCAATGGATAGCAAAGCAATAATCATCAAAGGTTCTGTCTAGAATTTTAAATGGACGTAGGCTTTATGGAGTTTAAACATAAATTTTTTTAGAAAATAAAATAAAATGGTATTGGGAGGAAGGACATGCTAGACAACCCTTAGAAAAGATGGCAACATAGAAAGAAAAGAACGATAGAACAAAGGCTTAATAAGGACCTGAAAGACTTAAAGGATTCAAGGAAAGAAAATCAGCCTATGAAGAGGTTGCAAGGAACAGTCCACTCATTCCATACTTCTCTTCATATACCTATGTTCTCTTTTCCAGGGTTTACATAGGTGTATACCGTCTAAGGGCCCATAAACAAACAACAGAAAGACAGCACCACTACATGTTTCCTGGTGGCAAGTATGACTCAGTTATATATGGCACTTTTTAAAAATTTACATTGGCTTTTACTCTCTTTTAGCATTCAAACCATACCAATTTTGTATGATAATCCAAATAAATAATTGGGAAAGGACAAGGACTACAGTAGGCTGAATAAATAAGAGATCAAATGCAAATGTATAGGATGTTATTTTAATTTCACATCATGTATCTTTAAAATCAATCAACTACAACCACTACTTCTAATTGTATCTGGCTATCTGGCCAATTTAAACAAGGGCTACACAGGCTAGAATGCAAGAACTCTAAAAGTCTGCTCAGTGTGAAAGACGAGAAAATCATGGGAGTTCGAAGATGTTAGATGCAACAGATTTTATTAATAACTAACTCAGAAACTGTGAGTTCACCTCCTTGCAAGATAAACCTTCTTATAAAAGTAATGAAGAGTATCACTGACTACAGTATTATTAATGCATGCAGATAGAGACAGTTATATTAATAGTTCATAGTGGGTCAATTACAATAATAAGTTGCAGTCTTTTGAACAATCTAAATAAAATACATTAAAATTACTTGCTTCCTAATACATAATTGTATGATAACTCTGGCTCTCTCATCTGTAAAATTCTTAGCTTTGAAATATATTTGATGTGCGTGACCCAGATAAAAAGGAAACATAATTTAGGATTAAGAATAGAGAATTAATTAACATACTATTATCACTGATGTTAATAAATGGCTTTGCTTTATCAAAGGTTTTAAAATACTTTTAGCTAGAGAATCCTATTTATAAGTTCAAATCGGACGTGATGGTGCATGCCTGTAATACTAGCACTCCATTGGCTGAGGCAGGAGGATCACTGTAAATTCCAGGCCAGCCTGGGCTAGAAAGTGAGCTCAAGTCCAGCCTGAACTGCATAGCAAGACTCTAGCTCCAGAAACACAAAAAACAAAACAAAACAAAAAGAAAATCAAAACTTTAAAACATAGGTAAAAGTGGAAAAGTGGAACAACTTTGGTTACATGAAGTAGTGGGAGTCCTGGGGTATTACCTCTTTGACAGTACTTTCTTGGCAGTTAGAAAACAATTGCTACATAAGATGGTGTATGAACTAGTTACTAAAAATAAGGTCCTACTATAAGTACAGAAATATGACACTGACATAAAAAATCAAGCTCTATTATTTCCAGAGGAAAGGAATAAAGTCTTTTAATAAATAATTAATAAGAGAAATTCTACCATTTTATATTATGGTAGCATGGTAGCTGTTTTTCCTTGTTATAAGCTTCTAAGTTGATACTGGAATGTGATGTTTCAGAATAACATTTTTAGTCTTATATGCTTAAGTCATAAATGTTGGTGTTATTAGGAAGTGATAAATATGGGCTCAGGAAATACTTCATAATGATGACAATAATAATATTATTTATTTCTAATCCTGACAAATCCACAGTTTAAATTTTCTAACTAGGTAATCATATCTTGTGTTTAAAAAAGTCAATGTATAAATTTTAGGAACACTTTTTTTTTTCTTTTTTTGTGCCAGGAAATGAACTTATGATCTCATGCTTGCCAGGCAGATGTGCTGAACCACTGGGCTATATCCTTGGCCCTAGAAACACTTTTAAAGATCTAGGACTCCTTGGTTTCCTTTAGCTACTAAAGGAAAACCAAAAATCCCTTCTACCTCTGAAATTTCTGCAAATCAAAATGATGCTAGTTGCCTATTGCTACTGTTTTGTTTCCAGAACAAAAGCACATTAATAGTTAACAAAGCTACAATATGATATATGAATGGAGTCTTGCATTTAAAAAGTACTCAGACTGTATTTACAAAAGAATCTCTTCCATTAATTATTCAACAGTTGGATTTGACTAGAAACCAGAGCATGACTTTATTATAATGCTCTGTTTAAATGAACTACTTAATGTTGTAGTGAACACTCAAAACAGTGAATTTCAGACCAGTAATCACATTACCATTTTTCAAATTTTTAGATCACTGGACAGATTTTAATGCTAAATCACTTTGTTTTACTTGTTCTTTAAAAATGTTTACTTAAAGCAAAAATCCTGCATCATAATTATTTATATTCTAAAATTGAAATGCAGTTGAAACAAATGCATTATTCATAAAGCAAAGACATCAAGAAAAACAAAGCTGTGTACTTCTTTCAATGCTGTTAAATTACTAAAACATACCATATTTATGCATGCAATATTTGATTGTTTTTTTAAAACACAAGCTTGTTTTTGTCAGAACAAGATATGCCAAAATTCTACACCAAACAATTTTTGCTTACAATCAAAGCAATCATCAATCCAAGAATTGCCATTCATTTTATTTCATCTCTACATCAGAAAAAAAAAGGTAATTTAAAAAAAATTTAAATCCCTTGAAATGATAAGATAAATGAAAGTGTAAGTGCCTTCACATAATAACAGTAAGCTGACCCTTTGGGAAATGGTTGACTTTCTCAATACAAGGCATTCAAAGCTCATTCAAAAGTGTTCATTTAGAATGCAGATATCAAAGATGATGCAAATCTTCAAGAGAAAATTAGAACTTACCAGATGTTCTAATCCAGCTTTGATGTTTCCAGTTTCCCTAAAATAGAAGAATAAAAGTTCTAAATAGTCGCTAAACCCTTGTGTGCTCTAATTTATGTTTATCTAAAAAAATATTTTTATGAACCCTTATTATTTTTCACCTACTTTTACTAATGGTCATAATACTGTTTTAAATGATAAAAACAATTTCCACCAGAAGGTAACAAACTACATATATCAAATAGTATGACCTTTAAAATTGCTTTCTACTAATAGAAAAAAAAGAACTCTGATTTTTCAAAGTCAAGGGAGAAAAAGAATATTATGTTATATTATCACACAATAATATTATCATATAATGGTTTCTTTATTAAAGATTATAATTATTTTCAACATTTTTATGAAAATATTCAAACTTCTAGATTCTATCACCACCTAGATTATAAAATTGGCATTTTCCTTCATTTGCTATATCAAATATCCAATAATTATTGTTTTTGTGAAAGGAAAATGACATAAAGAATGTGATTGTTAGTACTTCATTAAACAACTAAATCTAAACAAATTCTTTCCCAACACTAATTCACTAATTTAGTGCTCACTACAAATCATAATGTAAGATTCCAACACTAAGAAACAAAATATTACCAATGAAATATAAACATCAAAAAATCATGATATATTTTAAATATGTAATTTCTTGCTTTTTGCTATAAAAGAAGCTGCTGATGGAACTAAAAACACAAGTATCTACATGCGCACCAAAGATAATTTAAATGTACATTTGGTGTATATTTAAAATGTGGTAAATATTTGAATTTTTTCCTAATTTCAATCTATATTAATTTATTAGTGACAAACAGATTTTGACTTTTCTCACTCTGATCTAACAATATGTTTTAGTTCAATATAACTACCAAGCTTTGTCTTTTTGTAACATGAAATACATTTACAAATTGCAGAACGTAATTATAAAATCTCCAAAAATGAACATTATTATATTTATAATGCTTAATGTTTTCTCCAGGTCTCTGTTTCTCTGAGGAGCCCTAACTTCCTTCCTTTTCTACTTCTACCACCTAGTACTTATCCCTGTTTTCTTTGTTTTGCTGAACTATCTTTCTAAATATCCCTATCTTACTCCCTTAAGGCTATGCTGTTTAAAAGCTATACTCAAGGCTTCCAATCGTTGCTGTCACTGCTTAGTCTGAACTATTAGATGAAATTTCCATTTCTACTGATTGATACTCATCTTTAGCCATTCTTTCCTTCAAATCCTTTTGACAACCTTAACAGAACTATGTTTAGAAATGTAAGGATTTTGGAAACTCATTCTCTAATCTTAATATTATCACAACTGTAGTGACTAATGACAGGGCTAAATTATCACAATGTATTAAAAAAATCTATATAAATATTTCATATTTTATCCACAAGGTAAATAAGAAAAAAGGTCAGTATCCATATAAATATTTTAAATTTTATTATGAAATTAATGTTTTAATGGAGCTGAATTCAAATGAACTCAAAGTTTTCACAGGACATTTTCATGGTTACTTGTATGACTCAACTTTTAAATAAAAGAAAAAAATGTATAGTGAAACATTTGAACAGAATAATATATTGCGAATGTGTATGCATTTACACATACAAATACATAACTTTTTATCTTATTACTGACTCCCAGTTCTCAGTCACTGATATTCTCTGTTTATATGCAGGTGTGTGCCTGTGTCTATGTGTGTTTTCCTCTTTTCTATGCTACTAAAATCTAAAACAGAAGCATAACATATATTAGGGTTTTTCACTCTATCTTAGAGTTGGTTCTACGTAATACACATTTACTTGGTTACACTGCCACATAAAGGTTTTTACTAGAAAATAATGTTGCAATATAAAAATAACAAAAATATTCAGATTTAAACAATAAGTCCATAATTCATTATCTGAAGCTCTTTGGATTACATATTATTCATCAAAATATTTTGGAGTTTAGCAAGATTATTTACATATACTTTTATATATAATGCTGCCAACAGGTTCTAAAATATCTTGCATCATTATGCACATTCTTAATTCTGAAACACACATGTGAATGTCCAAAGTACTAAAACAAGAACTATAAAAAATACTCTCATTTTAGAGTAATCATTGCTATTAATGAGTTTGTCACAAACTTGGGGGAAAAAAATCTCCCAGTTTTGAGCTACTTCATTTTAAAAGAGAGGATAAGAAACTGCTCTTTAAAACAAAAACATAGCCCTATAGCTTTGGTATGTTTCCGAATGATTCTTTAAATGTGAAAGTATTTAGAAAATACATGTCTTGAATGGCATGCCAGAGAGAAAGTAGGCATCATTCTTGACATAGTTCCTTTCCTCACTACCAAATGTCATCAACCCAGTCTCAGCTATCTGGCATCTTTAATTATCATTGTGATCTAACGACTACTTCTATCTTCATAGCTAGAAAAGATCATCTCTTCCCACATAAATTATTGCAATAGCTTCTTAATGGGTATCAGTGGCTCCTGCCTTGCCCCACGTCAAAGCATTTCCCAAAAAAAACTTTCCAAAACTTAAGTTATCTCAGGTCAATTCCTTTCTTAAAATTTAAAATAGACTATCTATTTCACTTCAATTTTCCTATTCTGTTATCTTACCAAAGTTACATCACATAGAAAGTGACAACAACAGCTATGATGAACTATTAGTCTGGTTTCAATCACCACTGAACCACTGCTCCATCTAAATTGTTCCTTTTTTCCACGACTTCGTTAATCTTCCTCATCTAGTTGACAAACATCTTTTAGAACTCAACCTAAACTGTATCTCAATTGAGGCACCTTCTTCCCCTCCCCAAAATAAAGTAATAATTCTTCCCATATGTTTCCATAATACTGTAGGCATGTCCTATCACAGATTTTACTACACTTCATTATAAATGCCTACTAACTTGCCCATGGACACCACTAAAATAAAAACTTGAGGGCATGCATTGCATCTTTTAATTCCTACATTCTAGCATTCATTTACAATGCTTGAATCAGGATATAAAACCAATTAATGAGTCTGACATCTGAACATAATGAGACAGGGTTGGATGAAGAGAAATTTCCCAGAAATAAAAATATTCAAACCTCAGATTGAAAAGGTATGCATAATAGGGAACAGGATAACTAAAATTTCACAGCAAAATACATTATATGGACATTTAAAAGTATTATATGTTATGAGAAAAAATTTAAAAACCTTCTAGAAAATGAATGGAAACTCCTTCATAAAGAAAAAATAGCAGGTGGCATAGTGGCATATGCTATAATCCCAGCATGTGGGGAAGGTGGGGCAGGAGATGCACAAGTTCAAGGCTATCCTGAGCAATTTAGCAAGACCCTGTCTCAAAATCAAGATGAGCTGGGAATTCAGCGAAGTGCAAAGGGCCTGAATTTAATCCCAAATACTTAAAAATTAAATAAATAAAAATAAAAAGGGAAAATAGAATTTATAACAGACTTCTCCACACTAATGCTGGGTGCAAGAAGACAATTGGAGTAGTAATAACACTCAAAATCAGGCATTAAAGGAACAGAACTATGAAACTAGAATTTACATATACTCATATAGAAGAAAAAAATAAATTGTTAGCAGAAGGACTCAGAAAATTCAGCCCACAGAGACATCATATTTAAAATGTCTTGCATAATGTAACATAGTGAGAAGAGAAATTCAAGAAGAAAAACAAGATAAAGGCAGTAAGGGTTGGCCTAGAATTTAGTCATTATTCATCTAAATAATCACTACTAAAAAGAGAACTAAGGACATTTCACATTGTTCAGCTAGGATTAAATGGTTAAGAGAATTCTCAGGTAGGGGTTAGGGTTGAGGGGAGGTCCAGTAATGTGTTCTTCACAAGACACACATAAACCAAATAATTCAGAAACATTTTCAAAAAGGAGATAGAGAAGAAGAAAAAAAAAACATAAAACATGATGAGGTAAATATAAACCAACAAAAGGTAAACATGGCAACTTTAATGACAAAACATGCTTATGTCCTCAACCCTCTCCATATAATTTACATATAAGAAAGGTCTTCTATTTTAGTAAAAGACACTGTATTAAGTAGTTTTCATTTACACCCAGAAAGTTTGTATATATATGAATCTTAGCACTAAACCCTTGGGACACCAAAGTTTGAGTAAGTTCTCCCCCAAAATCTATTTTATTTACTTTTACTCTGGGCCAAACCAAAGACATTAGACTTTTTAAAACATAGATAAATTATCGAGAGTACATAAATGCAATGCAAGATAGCATTACACAGTATGTAATACTAGTTCCAAAGGCAGAGTACCTAAATTTAAATTTAAGCAGTACTGCAAAATAGCCACGTGAGCTTGGATAATCATACGACCTTCCTGAAACTCAGATTGTGCACCTATGGATGTGAGGATTAAGCACCACTTGCCTTATCTAACACATAAGGTTACTGTGAGAGAGACACATAGGATATATAAAGGTCTATTCTAAATTTTAAACTGCTATAGAAATATTATCATGGTTGACATTTAAATATAAAAGTTGTAAAAATGAGTTTTAATTTCTTTACTAGAAGATCTGAGACACTTATAGAAGAATCTTACAACAAATGGTATAAAACCTGTCCTCTTTAGTGGTCTGTCTCTTGGGTTGTCCCTGTCATGACTTCATCAATATTTGTGCAACTCCTTTTGCCCTGTGCTGAAAGCAGACTTAATTCAATTATAGGTCTCAAAACTGATAAAATGGTCCTGAAGTGGAGAATGGGAAGAGATTATTGGCAAATGAATAAAGATTTGTATCGAACTAACACACAGGAGTACAGCAGGTCTTTTTTTAATCATTCCCTGTCTTAAATCTTCTGGGAACCATGAGTTTCCCTTCCCCTCATGCAGCACATCGATTTCTGAATTAGACTGCAATATTAAATAATTAATATACTTGCCATGATTGATGTTCTGCATTAGTTGAATATTAGGTTATCAATCAAAATCCACTTGGTTTAATGTAATAATATTGAAAAAGTGTCACGGGTTGTTCATCCAATTTGTAGTTGAGGCAGCACAGATAGTAATGTTGGCATAACACAAGGCTCTAACGCAGGAAATGCAGTGGCTAAACACCGCAGGAGGCAGACATTTTGAAACTAACTGGGACAAGGCCGAGGTTGTCCCAAGTAAACTACATGGCATCTGTCAGTCTCAATCTTAAAAGAAGTCATGTATCAATCATATTACAACAGCAAGAAAAAAATTAAAAGTAAGACCATTTTATCTTTGTCACAAATTCTATTATTTTACAAAAACAAAAACTACTTGAAGTCTAGAAACTGTTGCTATAATAAAGCACATATCCTTTGAAGACATTTCTCAACAAAAAGACTTTTATATCAGGTGTTTCTGTTTACTGAAGATATGACCATTGTTAAAGCAGTAATTTTTCTATTTTCTTTTTGTTTTTAAATATAAGAAGAGTATCACACCAAAATGATCATTCAGGTTTCTTATTGGCTTAAGGAAAGAGAGTCAAAGTAGTACAATTAAAATTTTTTAAAAATTATCTTCCTTTGGATGATGGCAATCCCATTTATTCTCAACATTCTGCATACAAACTAGTCAAAATATAAGCTTCAAAAAATTTTAATTGCTTCTCAGTAAAAGTAAGTAATTTTTCTAATCTTTCCCCAGTATATCCATCCAAAATCTAATTTGGTTTACCTATAAAATGATATATACAAACAAAGTTAATATATTAAAAAAATCCAAAAGAAGAGTGGACATTTTTGGTGGAGAGTAGAAACTTAAACTTATAAATCAAAACCATTTCAGAGAAATCCAAAATTCAGTGGGTATTTTGTTATAAAATACTCATAAACCACAATGCATATAATTGAAATAGCAATACAGTATCATTTCACTGATCAAACCTTTAATAAGTAAAATATTAAATGTAATGTATGTATATGTGATCCCATATAAAATGTGCATACACATTACACTAGTTATAAAAAGAGAGTAACTCAAATAATAGAAGTTTTACATTGTTTTCTGTCATGAACTAAGCATACTTACTCATTTTTAAAAGAGCAATATGCTGCAGTCTTCTATAGAGAAGAGCTAAAATCAAGTTAATTTTGTATTATCTTTTTCATAAGGTATAACCTACATGAGTAGTTTTACATGATGGTGCCAAAGTTTATAAAAGTCTTGGGTATATGAATTACAAAAATATCTACATCTTCTATCTCAAACAAGAATTAATAAATTTTACATAAATAAGGGTTATGATGTAAAGTTTGATAATATACCAATCTAAGTAAAAACCTGGGCTCAAATTTCAGCTTTACTGTTTACTGAAGATATGACCACTGTTAAGTTATATACAATCTCTAATTTTCACCCCTTAAATCATATCAAGGATTAAAATGATAATCATGTGTAATGTAGAAGTTACCCAAAATATACTAGTATCATACTAGTTACAAAGTTACATATTAATCATTAACCTGTGGACTGCATATCTCTTTCAAATTGAGGAACATTTTCATATAAGTTTTAGCTCTTTTAATCACTTCAAATTTTATTCCAACTGTAATATGAATGAAGAAAAATCAGTCTCATTTTCAAATTACACTGACAAGAATACTACATAGATCCTGACACAAGCACATTTATATCCTGTTATTTTCAGAAGAAGGTAATGTGTGGCGAGGGAGGGAACAAGCAAAACAAATATAATTAATTAACTAATTAAAATTTTTCTTATCCATAAGAAAGATACAGAATATCAGCACTAAGATCCAAAAAGATTTTCTAACAATTCTTAGTTTCTGTCCATCACAATTGCTTAGACTTCTCAAAATTTTTCACTTGATAAAAAACTACCTTGCAAATTAATGGTTACAACTCTATATTTTTAAATTACCATGCTTCAGAATGATGGTTTTTTCTTTTTCTTTTTTTTTTTTTTTTTGGTACCAGGGATCGAACTCATGACCTCACACTTGCCAGGCAGGTGCTTATGCCGCTGAGCTAACTCCCCAGCCCTGGAATGATGTTTTTCAAATCTGCATTTTAGAAGCAGTATTTGATCTTACCAATTATCACCTGTAAAATTCTGCTCTAGAACTATACACCATTTGCACAGACAAATGTGCCAGTGTTACTAAAATTTAAATGCACTGTGGCCTTTTAGTCAGTTTTATAGACAATTATTACTGAGCACCCACTATGTTAGGATAAGTTTAAAATAAACTTAATTGGATAACTGTGGACTTAGGACACACAATGAGCTTATTCCAAAGGGAAGTTGAACAATGAGGTTGGTATGGATCTGGTAAGCCACTTAGTGGAGTTCACAGAAAGAGTCCTTGGAGGAAAGAGAAAAGATTTCAGTATTTCTGAAGTCATGCTCTAGAGTTAACAGTTTCAAATATAAAATAAAACTAAGAGAATCTGTTACTAGCAGATTTTATCCAAAAGAATGGATGGCAGAAGTCCTTCAAAAACACAAAGAAACTTGGAATTTTGAACTGAACAAAGCATAGTAGAAATTTTGTTTACTGAGCATCCATATGCTCAGGTATCTCACAAATTCTGAAAAATAATAACAATAACAACAATACAATTAAATATCATTAACAAAAAAGACAGAACATACTAAGACATGGTATCTATGCTAAAAATGGTAGACACATAAACACAAGCAAATAAAATAGTTAATGTCCAATCCAGGAAGGGAAAACACATGAGTCGTATTGTATCTAATCTATATCCTACATGTAAGACAAACATTCATAACCAATGATAACCTTTTTTCCCACTGAGGCCAGATACAATTCAACATGTTTTTCAACATATTGCTCTAAGGAGTCATGGCCAGTCATGTGGAATTAGCAGGTAAGGCACAACCCATTTACCAACCCCCACTTCAGACTTGCTCCTGACCTAGCTCAAGAGAAGTTCATAAAAAGAGAAACTGCCACATGTGTTAGAGTGGTTAGGAAAGATTTCAAAGAGAAAGGTAATTTAAGCTGGGTCTTGAAGGGCTGACTGTACTTAGGTAAACTGAGTAAACAGAAAAGAGGTAAGAACTTCAGCTCAAAAGTCCAACATGACATGTTATAGACCAAGTATGGAGAGAAGGATGCCCAGAGAAGATGCATTAAGAAATCATATAACTTTAACTCTTTAATTCAAAATAATTCTTACTATGTAAATTTTCAAGTCCATGACATATGGTTGTATATGTTGTTCATTATGAAAAAAATAACAAAAGAAAAAAATTTGAGGGACGTGGCAGTTAAACACCATACTTCTGACCAAGTGCATCCTGGCGATGCTATAAACAGGAAGGAACACCTTTTCCTAACAGGCAAAGGTGCCATATGGGCTAGCAGTAACTTTGCAAATAATAAGTACTTATTGTAGAAAAATTCAACATCACATCTGGTTCTGATGAAAAAAAAAAATAAAAGTCACCTGAAATCACACCAGTCAAAGATAATAGCTTCAATATGTTCTAATTTTTTATTCTAGACAGTCTACTGCATACCACAAATAAAATTATTTTTAACTTACACAAATCAGATTATCATTGATTTGTTATGTGGCTTAAACTTTTTATTACTTAATTATACATATAGCTCCTCAAGAGTCAATAAATACACTCATATATAATATTTTTAATATTTACATACTATTTGGTCACAGATGTAAAGTATTATCCCTTATTGTTGGACATTTGGGTTACATGAAACCCAAACTGAGGTATAAGAAAAGAACAATTGATCATTAGATTTAAAAACCTTTATGAATAAAATTTTATTTTACTTGGAGGACTGGGATAATTTTTAAAAGGTGAACTAAATCAATTTTTACTCAATATTAGCTCATCTTTACTACTTAAACACAATGCATGTTAATATATTCATTATATTTATATAAGTATGATTTAAATTATTGTAGTTATAATTTAAATACAATTTCTACTTTAAAAAAAGCATCATAGAATTATGTCACAATAACTTCATAAAAGCAGAATCTTTTATGTAATACAGAATCAACAATCCCAAATAGAACATTATAGATAAAAATATTCTATGTTCTCACCTATTAAAACTGAGAGAAAATGTAACACATATATTTCAAAACTTCTAATAACTCAGAGATTTATATTCTATTCCTCAATTATTAAAGTAATTGAAGTTTTTAAAGTTCTCCTGAAACTTTTAGCTGGGAACAGAAAATTAAGATATTAAAATTTTTGAAATAGAAAGTAAAACATTTTCCTTGCTTAGTGAATCAACTAAACCCCGCAACCTAGAATTTGAGTCTTGCTTAAGTCAAATTATTTCCCAGTTCCTAAAGGATACTTTGCACTCTCCAATGTATAAACTTTGATCTATTTTTCTAAGTAAGCCAAAAATTCTTCTCAAACATTCTATACCTGGGGGGTTGGGGATTTAGTTCAGCAGCTCAAGCGCTTGCCTGGCAAGCATGAGTTCAATCCCCAGTACTACAAATAAATAATAAAATAGAATTCTATCCCTGGGAAAATACTCAACAGTATGTGCCAAGCACTATAAGTCCTTGACATGAATTAGCTCCTTTAACCCTTATAAATTTACTATAAAGAGATACAATATTACCTCTGTTTTATGGATGAAATAAGACTTAAAGAGATTGGATAGATCCCATAGTATATTACTCAGCTGGTAAAACGAAAATTTAAACCCAGACCCTCTGAGTTCACTGCCAAAAATTTTAGTCAACCATAAATGTACTAACACTGATCTTGAAAGCTATTATCTCAACAATGAAACAAAATGTTTGTAATATTCCTCTACTCTTTAATTGTAACCTTGACTAGAAAGAGGCTACAATGGTGTAAGGATTTAAATAAAACTGAACACTAACTCTCATTAATATGTTAATATGTGCCAAGTGCTAAGCCTTGTAATTTACACTTACAGCTTCATTCAATTTGTTCAGTGTTCACATAAACAAAAACCTGATGAAATGGCTAACACATACACAGGGAAATACTATACTGTTCATAAACTTCTATAAAACTAAATACCATTTTGTACCTAACAAGTAAATATTAAAACAAATGATGTTTCCACTATATAAAAAAAAGTACAAGGAATTTAGAGTTGGAAAATGTGAAACTGAAGTAGAAATAATGGACATGGTTATGTCTATACCACATGATGAAAACAGAAATGGTGAACTGGATCATGGCAATGTGACACTCATAAGTGGATTAATGGATAGCTAAACATGATATTGGGAGGTAAAGCCTTGTTGGAGGAGGTGGGTTGCTGGGGATGTGACCTGGAAGGGTCTGTCTCTTTCCTTTTTGATTCATTCTCTCTGTCTCTGTCTCTCTCCCTGTGTACTTCACACTACCATTTTGTTGTACTCGGGGGTTGTGAGAACAATTAGAATCGGGACACAGAATTTATAATGTTATTTTATGATGGTCACCCAGAGTTAAACACAAAAACTGCAGGAAATCTGTCCACAACACTAAAGACCCAGAATATTCATTCAGCCAAAGGCCTTGACCCCACATCAATGCCCTACATGAGTCCAGCTGAAGATCTAGAACCCATGACAATGCCTCCCATGAGTCCAACTGGAAATCTAGAGCCCATGACAAGGACTCATACCAGGCTGTTTTACGGATCTACTGGGAAGGCCCAAAGGTCAGTGGTGGAAGCTAGAAAGTCTTTGCCAGCAGGGTGAAGGATCTTTGCCAATAGGCTGAAGATTCTGCACTGAAGCCAAGAAACAATGCTCAAAATTAAGGATGAGGGCTCCCTTGAAAAGCTGTTCTCAGCAATAACGAGATCCCGAGCTCCTCCAATGATGAGAACTGCTGAGTTCATATCAGGAAACTTCACTTTGGGTGACAAGCTTCTCCGGGAGATTACACAGCACACATCTTGCCCTCCAGAGCCAGGAAGCGATGCTCAAGTAAGGACCAGAACTCCCCCAAAGTGAACCACAGCCACTCTCACCAACAAGGTCCCAAGCTCTTCTGATAATAATTGCCAAACTCATACTGGGGAAGCTAGTCATGATGACCACCTCCAGGAGAACCAATGGCTTGAAACAGCAACACTTAGGAGAACCCACAAAGCCTAGCCCTTCTTCTCCATGTCTCTATGCTGGCAATTTTCCTCAGGTGGGCTGTCTACATTCAGCAGCATACTGATTTAATTTAGCTGCTGTTAAGTTGACCACTACTAGTTTTTCATCCATAACATGTGCCATAAGCTATTTCTTCCCTGCTATGCTATCTTACCTTGGAGCCAGGAGACTGGACTAAAGCTTCTACACAAAGTGATTTAAAACAAACCTTTACTCCTTAGAGTTGAGTGTCAAGTATTATGTTTCAGTGACCAGAGTAGTAACTAAGACAGTTACCTACCAATCGCTGAATCAGAATTAGAAGATCTTTGGAAACAATCCTTTTATTCAAGCAAAGAATCATTACAAAATTAGTAGGCTGCATGGAAATAATCTTTTTACTCAAGCAAAAAGAGTAATTACAAAATTAGTAGGCTGCATCATTTAGACTCTGCACTCAATGAGGAATGACCTCTTTCATAAGAAAGCAAGCCTCATTCAGTGTTCCAACAATTCCAACAGTTTTAAAATGTCTTTGTTGTGTTGTAAGAAAAGAAAATAACTTCTCTTCAGCCTTCTTACTTGAAACAGATGCCTGTGACAAGACAGATAAACAAGAGATTAATCTGTATTTTACATATGTGTGGGGGAACATCCAAGAAATGAGTACTTCTCAAAAAGATGACTTTGAATTGTAGCTTATACAGTATTGGCAACAAAGTAATTTTTTTTTTTTTTTTTTTTTTTGAGACAGGGTCTGCCTGTGTAGTTTAGCCTGGCCTTGAGTTCACTAGATAGCCAAGGCTGGCCTCGAACTTGAAGCAGTCCTCCTACCTCAGCCTCCCAAGTGCTAGGATTATAGGTGTGGTCAGCCACTACACCTGGCAATTCTCGGAAAAGTAACTGAGACAGAAGACAACGGCAACCTTGAGACAGAGAGATGGGGTGCAAATGGGTACAAAAGTAAATGGTACAAAAAAGCTAGTTAATAAAATTTATTAAGGTAGATTCCACTGGTACCAACTCCAGAATCACAGAGGTCCAAAACTGTCTTCAATAACTAATCTTTGTTTTCTTTGTTAGACAGGGAAAAGGAGAACAGGCTATCTTTTGTCTTTGTAAATCTATGTCCTGCTTCTAGGCAAATGGATAAAGAGCAGAAAATTTAGCAGTAGCTTATTCTTCTAAATTGCCTTCAGCTCAACAATCTTCCATATTATTGGGTGGCATATTCTGGTCTCCTAGAATTACAATACCAAATAAACTTTTCCATAACTTCACCCACTTATTCACATTTTTATTTTATTTATTTTATTTTGTCTTTTTGAGACAAGGTCTCACTATGCAGTTCAGGCTGGCCTTGAGCTCACTTTGTAGCCCAGGCTGGTCTCAAACTCGCCATGATCCCCCTGCCTCAGCCTCCCAAGTGTTGGGATTACAAATGTGAGCCACCACACCTGGCTTATTCACATATTTATTAAGTATCTAGTTTGAACCTAATAGTGTCACATACTAGGATTAGCAGAGAGAAATATGATATAAATGCTACCCTATATGCATTTACAGTCTCATCAGGAAAAGTAGAGAAGTTAACAACAGTGCAACAAATATGTTACAATTCTGATTTCATGGGGGTTTAGGGGTGGGGAGAAGTGGAAACTGTGGTAGCAGGAACTCCAGAAAAACATTTCACAAATAGGACACTTGAGCTCTTCCTTCTAAGAAAATTAATCTCTCCACCTGGACTATAGATCAGCTCCTCTGGCTTCAAGGACTTCACTCCTTCAATCATTTGTTCCTTTTCTTTGATCAACCTGATACTGATACTGTGGAACATTGAAGCAATCTATCATGGAGGGGGCCAATTAGGATAGACTGGAAGCGACAATTAAGACTTTAGTCATTCACTTGCAGTAGTGCAAGCAAAAGACAAAAAAGGAAGCTTGACCCCTTTTGTTCCATTTTTTCTCAAAGAACAATGTGAGCAATGGCCAGGAAAACACAGTGCAGGAGAGGAGAGAGTAGATTCAAGTCATTCCTGACTCTTCTCTGGGAGAAGGTGAAGAACAAAAAGGTACAGAATCAAAGTGAACAGCAGTGCCTCTGGTCTCCAAAAAGGCAGTCTCGGAATGGAACAGCCAGGAATTGGGGCATGCAAATAACCACAGCTGTGATATGTGGCAGAGTCTTGCCCTGCAACTCCCTACAGAAAACTCTGAAGCACTGGCTGAGCACCAAGTCTAGAGAGATGAGGGCAGCTGTCACCCATGAGGTCTGCCAGGCAAAAACTTGTACAGATACTCTTCATTACAGTGGGGTTATTTCCCAATAACTAAGAATAGCTGAAAATTTCTTAATGTAAAGATGCATTTAATATACCTAAGCTACTGAACATCCTAGCTTAGCAACACAGTACCCTGTAAACTATCTACTGTTTCCCTGGTAATGGTGTGGCTGACTGGGAGCTATAGCCAGCTGCCACTGCCTATCATCAAGAGTATTGTGTAACATTTTGCTAACCTATAAAAAAATTCAGAGCACAGTTTCTGCCGAATGCATACTGTTTTCACACCATCCTGAAGTCAAAAACTCATTCATAAATTCAATCATTGTTAAGTCAGGGCTGTATGTAACTGTCTACAGCTGAATGTGAAAGAACAGAATTCCAATACTACATTCTATTTACTTCTGTTTCCATTAAATCAACTTTTGGAAAGAGAGAATTATAGGCAAACTGTCTCCACATCCTTATCTCCCATCATATCCAAAAGTTACTTTCACTAAAGCAATCAATGTTTTTTCCATGCTACCAAATGCGAACACCATTATTATTATTCAACTCTTGATATATTCCTCAGAAGAAGCTGATCTCTAACATATCCTCTCTCATACCATCTCCTTATCTGTTTTGCGTATTATATCATGCACTTTTCTACATTTTCTAAAAGCAAAATTACCACACCTGTCTCCTCTGTAGTTTCATGCTCTCTTTTCCTGACACCAAAGTTTAGAGCTTCTTAAGGTTCAGTTTTATAACAATCTTGAGCTATGCTTTCTTTCTAATCTATTGCACACTCACATAAAACATCAGTCACAAAATGTATGTGAAAAAATGTATCATTCATAAGCTCCAGATCCATCTAACTGTCTAATTAACATCTCTATGTAGATGTTTCAAAACACAAAAACAAAAACTTTTATTTCATAGGCCTATAACTGAATTCTTGAATTCTTCCTTTAAAATGTTTCCTTTCAAGCAGCCAGGCATGGTGGTACACACTAAGGCAGGAGGATTGTTTCAAGTTCCAGGCCAGCCTAGGCTATATAGACAGTTCAAGGCCAGTTTGAACTACATCATGGGGACCCTGTCTCAAAAATAAATATACAAACAACAACAAACTTATCCTTTCAGTATTTTCTATTTCAGAAAAGGATCACATCATTCATCCATTGATCAAGCAGAAAATCAGGGAATCAAACATGCTACTTCTTCTGTCCCCACATACAGTGTTTGTTGCTGAGTTCTATTCATTCTTCTTCTTAAGTAATCATGGAAACTACTTCTACTGTATTAACTGCCACCATCCTAACACAAACAACTACCACAAACTCTTATCTACTGTTAAGGTTTAGATATGTGGTGCATTGCCTAAAAGCCTCCATGCTTGGAAGGCGATGGGATTGTGGGGAAGCTCTGTTCATCCGTGAATGCATAGACTGAAGAGTTGTGGCTGTGTGTACATCATCACAAGAGGTGGGTCACTGGTGACAAGAGTTGGAAAGGTATAGTTTTCTTACCATCTCCTCTCCTCCTCCTGCTTTTCTGACTGCCACGATGTGAGTAGCTTTCCTTCCTTCAGCAGGCCCTTCTGCTACACTATTTCTGCATTTCAGACTACAGAATATGAACTCAAACTTTTGAAACTCTAAGCCAAAAGAAAAATTTCCTCCTTTAAATTGTCAGGTATTTTGACCCAGAAATGAGAAAGTTGATTAAGTCACCGAGTTTTCTTAATTCTCTTGTAATTATTTCATTACTTTCACCACTATTTTACCATCTATTCCACAGAACATTAAATCTAATATCATAAACATGGACTACATCACTTTCATGCTAAAAACTCTTCTATGACTTTCCATGAAAATCATGATCTACATTATATATTCATTAAACATCTGCATTGCTAAACACAATCTCTGTTCGAGGTATATTGAGTACAACTGTTTACAAAGTAGACTGAGTCACAGGAGACTTACAGACAGGTACAAAATCAGCATAAAAATATATAATCAGTACCCAATTATTAGTTATCAATAATTAATTAATAAGTGATGCAAAAAATATTTCTATTTAAGTGCAGGGATCTATGAGATAAAAGAAGAATTGATTTCATTTAGAAAGTCAAGGGATTTTTATCTTTATTATATTCCATTCTCATGCTCTCACACTACTGCTTTCTTTAGTGTATCTGTCATCTTTTTTAAGCTTTTCAGAATTTGAATACCATTACAAATTAGCTGCAGTGTGAATCTAAAGTAATACAAATATAGGAAGACAGAAATTAAATTAAGAAGTTTGGGTTTTTTTGGTACCGGGGATCAAACTCATGACCTCACACTTGCCAGGCAGGTGCTTATGCCACTGAGCTAAATCTCCAGCCCCTATATTAGGAATTTTGAATCAAGAGTAAATTGAAAAACAGAAAAAAAGTAGAACACCAACAATAAAAAGATAACATGACAGGGATAAGTCAGTACATATCAGTTATATCCATCAACATCAATGGTCTCAACTCACCAATAAAAAGAAACAGAATTGCAGAGTAGATTAGGAAACAAAATCCAACAATATGCTGTGTACAAGAAACACATTTAACTCAAAAGGATACTCATAGATTTAAAGTCAAAGGATGGAAAACAATACTCCATGTAACAGGAACCCAGAAAAAACCTGGGGTAGCTATTGTGTTTGCAGACTGTGAATTTCAAACCAAGAATGATCAAAAGAGATAAAGAAGGTCCCTACATATTGTTAGGAGAAAACTTAAAGGAGAAGAGATTATAATCATAAATGTATGTGCACCAAATATGGGAGCACCTAACTACATAAAATAAGTCTTAATAGACATAAAAATCAAATAAGCAATAATACAGTTATAATGAGGGAACTTAACATCCCACTGTAACAAAGAGACAGATCAACCAAACAAAAAATGAGCAAACAAATAACAGAAATGAATCAACTTTGTGACCTAATATATGTGTACCTGGGAACAACATCAGAATACACATTCTTCTCAGCTGCAGATGGGTCATTCTCTAAAATATATAATAGCCTACAGAATGTGCTTAAGTAAATGCAAAGGAATTAAAATAATCCCATTGATATTATCTGACCATAGTGCAATAAAATTGGAAATTAATGAGAAAAACCCCGACAAGAACCGAATGAATGCATAGAAATTAAATAACACTTTATTAAATGACCAGTGGGTCACAGAAGAAATTAAACAATATCTATAACCAAACAAAAATGCAAATACAACTTACTAGAGCCTGTGGGACACAATGAAAGCAGTCTTCAGAGGGAAATTTATAGTACTAAACTCCCACATCAGGAAAAGTGAGCAAACACAAATAAACCTAATGTTGCACCTCAAATTCCAAGAAAAAGACAAGCAGTCAAGACCAAAATTAATAGAAAGAAGGAAATTATAAAGATCAGAGCAGAAATTAATGCAATTGAAACTAAGAAAACAATATAAAAAATTAATCACTCAAAGAGTTGATTCTTTGAAAGAATAAATAAAATTAATAAACCCCTAGCCAACCTTAACAAAAAGAGGAAAGAAAAAACTCGAATCCATGCAATAAGAAATGAAAAGGGTAAAACCACTACAGACCCTATGGAAATAACAGATCATCAATACCTACTTTGAAAACCTTTACTCTAATAGATTTGACAACCCAGACTAAATGGATAGATTGCTAGACACATACGAATTAACAAAGCTGGATCAAGAAGATATAAAACTGCTAAATAACCCAATTTCAGTTAATGAAATTGAAAATGTAATTAGAACCTTAGCAACAAAGAAAAGCCCAAGTCCTGATGGATTTATCGCTGAATTCAACAAGAAATTTAGGGAAGACTTAATGCCAACACTCCTCAAACTCTTCAGTGAAATTGAAAGGGAAGCAATTCTCCCTAATTCCCAGAAGCAAGTATTACTCTAATACCAAAATTAGAGAAAGATCCAACCAAAAAAGAGAACTACAGACCAATCTCCCTAATGAACATAGATGCAAAAATCCTCAATAAAATACTGGCAAACAGAATGCAGCAAATCATCAAGAAGATTGTACACTATGACCAAGTGGGGCTCAACCAGGAATGCAGAAATGGTTCAAAATACATAAATCAATAAATATAATTCACCATATCAATAGAGCCAAAAATAAGAATCACATGATCATTTCTGTAGTTGCAGAAAAAGCTTTTGATAAAATCCAACACTCATTCATAGTAAGGATCCTAAGAAAAATTGAAATAGATGGTCTCTAGCTCAGTCTGATAAAAGCCATCTATGACAAACCAACAGTCAGCATCACATTAAATGGTCAAAAACTGAAACCTTTCACTTGAAAATCAGTAGCAAGACAAGGCTGTCCACTATCACCATTCCTATTCAATATAGGAAATACTTACAAATCAATCTAACAAAGGAAGCAGAAGATCTATACAGTGAAAATTACACTACCCTTAAAAAAGAAACTGAAAAGGATCTCAGAAAATGGAAAGACATACCTTGTTCAGGGATAGGAAGGACAAACATTGTGAAATTGACCATTCTCCCAAAATTGTTACATAGATTTAATGCAATTCCAATCAAAATACCATGAGCATACCTCACAGATCTTGAAAAATTATTCCTAAAATTCATGTGGAACCATAAGGGAACTAGAAGAGAAAAAGCAATTCTGGGCAATAAAGGCAAGGCAGGAGGCATCACAATTCTTCACTTGAAGTTATACTAGCTACTGTGATAAAATCTGTTTTTGAAAAAAAAAAAAAAAAAAAACAGACCTGAAAATCAATGGAGTAGATTAGAAGATACAACTACAAACACACTCAGCCACCTTATCTTTGACAAAGGGGCCAAACATGTTCAATGGAAGGAAGATAGCCTCTTAAATAAGTGGTGCTGAAAAAAACTGGCTTTCTATATGATGAAAACTAAAATTAGACCCTTGTCTATCATCATGCACTAAACTAAAGTCAAAATGGATCAAAGGTCTAAATATTAAAACAGAAACACTAAATCTGCTGGAAGACAAAGTAGGTACAAATCTTGAACACATAAGGGTAGGCAGAGAGTGCATGAAGAAAAATCAAACCGCACAGGAATTACTTCCCAGAATCAACAATGGGGAACTCGTCTTATTACAAAGTTTTTACATGTCAAAAGAAATCTCCAACAGAGTGAAAAGAAAACCTATGAAATGGGAAAAAAATTTTAGTCAACTGTCCCTCAGACAAAGGACTTCTATCTAGGACACATAAAGAATTAAAAAAAAAAAATCAGGTCCCCAAAATTCAAAGACATAATCCTAAAATGGGCATCTGAGATAATAATACACACTTCTCAGCTAAAGAAATACAAATGGCAAATAAAAACATGAAAAAATGTTCAACGTCATTGGTCATTCGAGAAATGCTAATTAAAAGAACACTGAGATTCCATCCCACTCCAGAAAGAATAGCCAAGATAAAGAAAACCACCAATAGCAAATGCTGGAGGGGCTGTGGTAAAAAAGAACTCTTTCCACTGTTGGTGGGAGTGCAGAATGACCCAACCATTGTGGAAATCAAGATAGAGGCTCCTCAAAAAGCTGGGATTGGAGGTTCCATTTGACCAGCTATCCTGCTTCTGGGCATATTTCCAGAAGAACTGAAATAAGCATACCACAGTGATACATGTGCACCCATGTTTATAGCAGCACAATTTGTAATAGCCAGATCTTGGAAACAACTCAGATGCCTATTACTGAGGAACAGATTTTTTTTAAAAAGTGGTATTTTTATAAAATACAGTACTACTCAACTGTAAAGAAGGATCACATTGAGGCCATACTCCTAAATGAAATAAATCAAACTCACATGTGTGAATACCATATTGTCTCCTTAGTATAAGAAACTGAAAGAGTAAATAACATACAAAATCTTCCATAAATATTGTGAAAGGGTAAGAAACTGCTCAAAGGGGAAAAATAGAAAAAAAGGAGAAAAGGAAGACAAAAGATAAAACATATACATGTGCACATATAAATTTAAAGATAGCTAAGATGATTATACTACTAAGTCTATTAGTTCCTGGAACAAAAAAGTTAATATTCATAGGATCAGATCAATTATGCATGTCTATATCTGGTAATCTAACCAATTCTTTTGAAGATAACTATGTAAAATAACAATCTTTGTTATGTTTCTACCACCTTGTTTTGAAAGCCTGCATTGTTATTGTTTGAGTTTTCTGTTATTGTTATTCATTTGTCTCTTCTGTTTCTTGTTTTTCTTGTAATTCTTTTGTTTTGTTTTCTCCTCTAATACAGAAAGGATAGATGAGCATGTATAGGATTATGCAAGCCTAGAATCTCTCCTAAAGATTTTACAAGAATTGATACTGACTTTGCTGGCTCTTCTTGTCCTACTTATGGCTTCCTCTTGCTTCTCTTCTCTTTTTCACTTTCCAGTATCTTTATGTTCCTGAAATGCAAACTATCACCAGTATAAAACCCCAAGTCATTTACTCTTCCTTTAAAAATCCTTGAAATCTATTTGCATATAAAAATTCTTGGCAGCCACCCCAGGGCAAGAACCATATCACTGTTTCCTGAGGTCCGCACCATGTTGGAACTTGGGGCACTGAGAAAACAGGCTGCCAGCTCACCGCTCTGGTGGGCAGCTGTGAGCCTACAAACATCCATCTGATCTCTCCCCTACCCCAGTAAGTGAGAACCAGAGATCTGAGCATCTCTTGCAATTTGACTATATTCAATATAGCAAATAAGGGGGATTTTCTTCTGCCATCTCTTTGAGGGCAAATATTTTTATCTCTGTTTTGCTCTGTTTTGATCAACGGTATTGCTCTATTCAATATTCTGTTCTTGTAATTTTGGTATTTCCTTTGATATTGCTCTGTCTGATTGAAGGAACAACTATTGTGAAGAAAACCAGATGTGCTATTGTGCCTATTGCTGTTGTGCGGGTGGCCTGCTGTGAGGTTCTGTGCCAATTTCACTGTGCTGCCTCAGTTGGCTATGTCCTGTCTTGTTCTGCTGTATTTTATTACCTTCAAAATTAAATAAATAAATAAAATAAAAAATAATAATAAATAAGAAAAAAATTTAAAAAGTAAATAACAACAACAACAAAAGAGATTAGTAAGGTACTGAGCAACCTGGGACATGATATAACTAAACAGATAATGGACTTAAAAAGCAAAAGGAGGAAAAGAAAGTGCTCTAAAGGGTATAACTACATGTATATTTAAGTGTATAGGATTGATAACCATGTTGCTAAGTTTTTGTTGGATCCATGAACAGAACTGTTTGCAGCTTCACTGTTTGAATGTCCACTTTGTATGCTTTAATTTTGTAACTTGAACAACTATATCCAAGAAGACAATATGTAATGTATCAACTAGTGATTTCTTACTGTTTATTTTTTTTGAATTTCTGTATTGTTTCTACCATTTTGTTCTGTTTTGCTTCCCCCCCTCTTTAAATAAAATTTTAAAAAAGAATTGATATTATTATGTATGATGATATGAATAGCTAGTTTGAAGAAAATGAGATATTATAGTAGCCATTGTTGATTTCCTATCATCTTGTTTTAAAGTCCTACAACGCTTTTATTCTTTGGTTTTAATCTTTTATTTGATTTCAAAGTGTGTGAGGGTATGGACAGCTGTTTTGAAAAGAACAACAGACATTATGGCAGTCATTGTTGATTTTCTGTTATCTGGTTTTGAAGGCCTATAATGCTTTCATTCTTTTGTTTTGACTGGTTTTATACTATTTTGTTTTGTCTGAATTTATTGTGTGTGAAGATATGGACAGCTGTTTGGAAGAAAACAGATATTATGGTAACTTGTGTTGATTTCCTGTTGTTTAAATTTATTGTGTATGAAAGTATTCACAACTATTTTGAAGAAAATGAGACATTATGGTAGCCACTGCTGATTTCCTGTTTTCTTGTTCTGAAGTCCTGTGTTGCTTGTATTTTTCTGCTCTTAACTGCTTTGTTCTGTTTTGCTTTATTCTCTTTAAAATAAAAGTTAAAAAAATATGCTGCATACAAAACACACATTTAATTCAAAAGGAAATTCATAGACTGAACGTCAAAGGATGGAAAAGAATACTCCATGAAACAAGAACTCAGAAAAAAAGAGGTAGTTGTTCTATTTGCAAAGTAGATTTCAAGCCAAGACTGATTGCTACATCCTTGTAAAAGTAATAATCCAAGAGGAAGACATACAATCATAATTATATATGCAATAATATCATGCAGCCAAACAAATATTAATAGGCATGAAAAATCAAATAAGCACTAATAATGATTGTATTGAGGGACCTCAATACTCCACTGCAGAAAAGATCAACTAGACAAAAAATCAACAATGAAAAATATTAGATCTGAACCAGGGTTTGTGAGTTTGATTCCTGATCACACACACAAAAAATTCAACCAAACCTGTGAACAAATGGATGTCTACATAGTGTCTTACCAACAACATCAGAACACACATTCTGTTCAGCTTAATTCAGGACACTGTCCAAAATAGACCACATACTAGCTCATAGAAATGGTTAAGTAAATGCAAAGGAAGTGAAATTATCCCATGCAAATTATCTGACCATAGTGCAATGAAATTGGAAATCAATAGCAAAAGAAGCCACAAGAACTTCATAAACACATGGAAATTAAAAAGCACCCTCCTGAACAACCGAAGGGTTACAGAAGAAATTAAAGAAGAATTTAGATAGTTTCTACAATTAAATGATAATGACAACACAACATATCAAAACTTATGGGCCACAATGAAAGCAGTTCTAAGTGTGAAATTTATAGCAGTGAATACCGAAATCAGGGAAACAGAGCAAGTACAAATAAACACCTTAATAGTGAATCTCAAACTTGTATAAAAAGAAGAGCAGGTTAGGCCAAAAGCTTGTACAAGGGAGTTTTTAATCAGAGCACAAATTAAGGAACTGAAGACTAAAAAGTAATACAAAGAATCAATGAATCAAAGAGTTGGTTCTTTGAAAGACTGAATAAAATTGATATACCTTTATCCAACCCTAAAAAAAAAGGAAAGACTCAAATCCATACAATTAGGCATGAAAAGGGTGAAATCATGATGGATCCTACAGAAATCCAGAAGATCATCTACACCTACTTTGAAAACTTGTATTCTAATATGATGGAAATTAAAGAAGAAATGGACAGACTCTTAAATACATATGAATTATCAAAGCTGAATTGAGAACACAAAAATCCTAAATAAACCAATATCAATCAATGAAATCAAAGATGTAATTAGAAACCTATCAATAAAGAAAAGCCTTGATGGATTCATTGATGAATTATACAAGAAATTTAGAGAAGACCTAACACTACTTCTCAAACTCTTTAATGAAATTTAAAGGGAAGTAATATTGCCAAATTCATTCCTGGATTCAAGCATTACACTGATACGAAAACCAGAGAAGAACCTCACAAAAAAAGAGAACTATAGGCCAATCTCCCTAATGAACACAGATGCAAAAACCCTCAGTAAAATACTAGCAAACAGAATGCAGCAAATTATCAAGATTAAATGCCATGACCAAGTGGGATTCAGACCAGGATGCAGGCAAGAGTCAACATACATAAATCAATAAATGTAATACACCATATTAACAGAGCCAAGGACAAAAATCATATGATCATCTCAAATAGATTCAGATAAAAGTTTTTGACAAAGTCTAGGACCCATATATAATAAAAGTCTTACAGAATCTTTATTACAATCTGATAAAAGCCAAAAATATATTAAATGGACAAAAACTGAAAGCTTTCAGAGCAATTAGACAACGGAAAGAAATAAAAGTAATAATGATAGGAAAGAAAGAAGATAAATTATTGTTATCAGATGACATGATATTCTACATAAAAGACCCTAAAAACTTCACCAAAAGACTTTTATATTTAATAACCAAATTCAGTTACATCGTATACAAAGTTAATTCTCAAAATTATTCACATTCCTGTATACAAACAACCAACTCACTAACAGAAAAATCAAAGTAACAACACCTTTCATAATAGCAACCAATAAATTAAATATCTAGGAATAAATCTAAGCAAGAAAGTAACTACAGTAATCTGAAAAAGGACATTGAAGAGGATATCAGAACATGAAAAGATAGCCCTTGCTTTGGTAGGAATAACTAATATTGTGAAAATGGCCATATTTCCAAAACTGTTAATACAGATTTGATGCAATTCCTATCAAAATTCCAACAGCATATCTCACAGAATTAAAGGAAACTCTCCTAAAATTCATTTGAAACCAGAAGAGACCTAGAATAGCCAATGCAATTTTGGGCAACAAAAGCAAGGCAGGGGGCATCACAATCCCTCACTTGAAATTGTACTAAAAAGCGTCTGTGATAAAAATAGCATGATACTGGCATAAAAAGGAACCAAAGATCAATGGAACACATTAGAAGATGCAGAAACAACTCCAAACATACTCAGTCACCTTATCTTTGACAAAGGTACCAAACACATACAATGGAAGAAAGATAGCCTCTTCAATAAATGGTGATGGAAAAACTGGCTTTGTACATGCCAAAGATTAACACTGGACCTATATCTTTTACCATTCATGTCTTCCTTACTTTTTTCTCATTGTTGAGACAAAATATCATGACACCAAAATTGGGGAAGGAAAGGTTTATTTAGCTTACACTTTTTGGATATTTCAGTCCATACTGAGCTGGCTCCAAGGCAGGATGGTGTGGCTGAGAGGCAACTGTTCATGGCTGCTGCAAGTAACAAGAGGGAAAGGGCAAAAAGGAGAAAAGCCCACCTCCTTCCCTCTCTTTTACTGTATGTTGCCTCCCTACCTCTGGGCGGGTGTAGCACTCAAACTGCCAATCCCAGCACTAGACAAGAAACCAATCACAAATATTAGATTCAGTCACCTCCATGACTGCATGAGGCTTTGTGGGGGACATGTAAACAAACCATAACAATACACTAAACTAACTTTGAATTGGATCAAAGATCTAAATACTAAAACAGAAACATTAAATCAAATCAGTTGGAAGATAGAATAAGCAAAATTCTTAAAGACACTGGTGTAGGCAAAGACCTAATAAATAAAATCCCAAATGCACAGGAACTATCACAAAGAATCAAGAACTGGGATCTCATCTTATTAAAAAGCTTTTCATACCAACAGAAATCACCTACAGAGTGAAAAGACAACACACAATGTGGGAAAGAATGTTTGCCAGATGTTCCCCAGACAAAGGGTTACTATCAAGAACATATAAAGAACTAGAAAAAAATCAGACTTCCCAAATCTAAAAACCCAATCCAAAAATGGCTATCTGAGATGAATATACACTTCTCAGATGAAGAAGTACAGACAGCAAATAAATATACGAAAAAATGTTCAACATCACTGGTCATCCAAGAGATGCAAATTAAAACACTGGGATTCTATCTCACCCTGCAAACATGGCTATTATCAAGAAATCAACATAACAAATGCTGGGGGGTGCTGTGGGGAAAAAGGAACACTTCTCCATTGTTGGTGGGAGTGTAAACTGATGCAACTACTATGGAAATTAGGGTAGAAATTCCTCAAAAAACTAGAATTAGAGGACCCACTTGACACAGCTATTCCCCTGCAGAGTATCTTTTCAGAAGAACTGAAAACATCATACTACAGTGATATATGTGCATCCATGTTTATAGCAACATAATTTGTAATAACTAGGTCTTGGAAACAACCCAAAAGCCCGCCAATTGAGAAATGGATAGTTATACTACTAATTTCTCTTAGCTCATTGAAAAGAAATGTTTGTACTAATTTTGTCTGGGCAATTAAATGCCTATATTTTGTACTCTAAATAACTAATTTAATGACAATAAGCAATATATTAAACCTTGTTACCCTTCTATTATCCTGTTTTGAAATTTTGGGTTTTTTTTTTTCCTCTTTAAAAAAAGCAAAAATAGACAATGGGACACTAAATTAAAATCCTTCTACATAGCGAAGGAAATATAAATCTTCAGAATGGAAAAATGATTGGAGAATGTTAGAAAATACCCAAATACTAAATATCAAACAAAAGGTTTAGTATTAACAATATATAAGAAACACCAAAAACTCAAAAGAAAGAAATTTAAACTGATTTAAAAAATGAATAGACATTTCTCAAAATGAAGCATACCAAAGGCCAAAGATACATTTAAAAAATTATTACCATCACTAATCATCAAGGAAATGTGAATCAAAATCATAGTAAGATACCAACTTACCCTAGTAAAAACCTATTATAAAAAGATTAAAGATAATTAGTGGTGTTGAGGATGTGAATTATAAAGAAATCTGTGCACACTGTTGGTGAGAATTTAAGTTTGTACAACCATTATGAAAAACATAACCAAGATTTCTCTGAAAATTTGAAATAGAACTACCATACAATCCAGTAGTCCTACTGATGGGTACCTACCAACCAATTCAATATGTTTAAAAAAAAAAGTGATATAACCATGTTTATTGCAGTATCATTCACAAAAATCAAGAAATAGCAACTAACTAATCAAGTGATGAATGGATTAAAAAATATGGTCATTTTATCCAACAGAATACTCTTTAGCTATGAAAAAAGATGAAATTCTGACATAAATAACATAAATGCCTCTGAAGTTCATGATGATAAATGAAATAAGGCAGGCACAGAAAGACAAGTATCATACAATCTCACTCTTAAGAAGTTGGTCTCACAGAAGTTGACAATGGAAATGGTGGTCACCAGAGGCTGGAGAGAGAACAAGGAAGAAGATAGGAAAAGGCTGACTGAGAGGTACAAAATTACAGTTAGATGAACATAAGAGGTTCTGCTTTGGTACTGAACAATAGGATGGCCATAGATAAAAATTAGGTACTATACATCTCAGAAAACTGCAAAAAAGAGCATCTTTACTATAAAGAAATTTTAATGTTTCAGGAGAGAAATGTTTCCACCTTACTTAAACATTACTAAATGTATACATATATAAAAATATAACACTGTAATATGTATATTTTTTGTGTTCTAATATATCAGTTAAAATACATTTATGTGTATATATTTATGTATAATGTCATAAATACTACATATATAAATGTGTTATACATGCTAGAGTTTCCATCGTATAAAATAAGTCTCAGTGCTAGTGTTCATGTTGGAAAGCCACAGTGGTAGAATAGAGGAAATTTATTTTTAATTTGCATTTTTATTAAGATCTATGGAACTATAGAAAGTAAAAATAGTAAGCAAAATGAAAATAGACCCACAGAACCTTAATTTTTGAATCAGAAGCAACTAAAAGATATTTAAGTTAAAACTTGACAAGAAAATTAATATATCCATACATTTATATATATACACATACAAAGGTTTTCCTCCATATCCATGAGTTCTGCATTCATAAGCTCTACTTCATTGATTCAACAAACTGACAACTGGAAATACTTAAAAAACACTGTATCTGTATTGAACATGTATAGACTGTTCCCTCATATTATTTTCTAAACAATACAGTATAACAACTATGCATACCAGCATTCACACTGCATCATGTATTGCAAGCAATCTGAAGATGACTTAAAGTTGAGGGAGGCTATGCATATGTTTTATGTAAACAGTATAAAATTAAAAATATATTAGTGCTGGTAAATTTTACTAAATATTGGGTTTCAATATGGTATTTTCATACATGGATATAACATTTTAATCACATCCATCCCTCATATTGCTCTCACTTTCCTGCTTTCTACCCTTTTCCCTCTTTCCTTTCATCTTTTCCAATAACAGTAACCCTTCTGCTTTCATGCCTTTTTTTTTTAAGATTCCACATGTTAAAGAAAATATGCAATATTTGCCTATGTGAG
>PVLA01001828.1:289793-317284 GCA_004027455.1 Hydrochoerus hydrochaeris | reverse complement strand
TTTTTTTTGATATGACAATTTATTGCTATATATTTCCCTCTTAAGACCATTTTCATTGCATCCCACAGATTACACTATACTGTTTCTGTATTTTCATTGAAGTGTAGGAATGGCTTTATTTCTTCTTCAATTTCATCTGTAGCCTACTGGTTGTTCAAAAGGTTGTTATTTAATTTCCATGTATTTATGCAGGTTTTGCAATTTCTTTTGCATTAATTTCCACTTTCAGTGCAGATATTATGCATGGGATGATTTCAATACTTTTGCATTTCTTAAGAATATTTTATGGGATAATATATGGTCTATTTTGGAGAATGTCCCATGTGCAGCTGAGAAGAATGTGTATTCTGATGTGGTTGGGTGGAACACTCTGTAAAAATCTACTAAGTCCAATTGCTCACAGGTATGATTCAGTTCTGTTACTTCTTTGCTGACTTTTTGTCTAGTTGACCTATCTCTTTGTGACAATGGTCCATTAAGATACCCTGTTATAATTGTGTTCTTGTGTATTTGGTTTTTCATGTCCATTAGTGTCTGTCTTACATAGTTTGGTGCATATATATTTATAATTGTTAGTTCTTCCTCTTGAATTTTTCCACTAATGAGTATGTACTGACCTTCTTTATCTTTTTTAATCATTTTAGGTTTGAAGTTCACATTGTCTGCAATTAGAATAGTTACCCCTGCTTTTTTCTGGGTTCCTGTTGCATGGAATACTGTTTTCCATCTTTTGACTTTTAATCTATGAGTTTCCTTTTGGGTCAGATGTGTTTCTTGTATACAGCATATTGTGGGATCATGTTTCTTGATCTATTCTGTCAGTCTATTTCTTTTTATAGGTGAATTGAGGCCATGTACATTTATGGATATTACTGACATGTACTGGCTTGACTTTGTCATGTTATGTTCCAGTTGTTTGCCTTTTGATTTACCCCTCGCTTAATTGCTTGTCCTACCTGCTGGTTTCCTTCTGTTTTTGTTCTGGGGATTTTGGTCATTTTTATCTCTGTGTAGTATGTCTTTCAGTATTCTTTCTAGGGTTGGTTTTGTGGACATGAATTTCTTCAGTTGTTCTTTGTCATGGAAGTGTCTTGTTCCTCCATTAAATTTGAATGAAATTTTTGCTGGGTACAACAGTTTGGGTTGAAAGTTGTTTTCTTTTATGGCTTTAAATACCTCACTCCAAGTTCTTCTTGACTTGAGGGTTTGTGCTGAAAACTCTGCTGTGATTCTAATGGGCTTTCCTTGGTAGGTGAGTTGTGTCTTTTTTCTAACAGCTTTTAGTATTCTGTTTTTATGCCGTATGTCTGATATCTTAATTATTATGTGTCTGGCTGTGGATTTATGTTGATTTGACTGTCTGGTGTTCTATATGCCTCACTTATCTGCATATCAGATTCTTTCCCCATGTTTGGGAAATTTTCTTCTATTACTTCTCTGAATATTTTGGCTATGTCATTTGCTTTGACTCCTGCCTCTTCACTGATGCCTATTAATCTTATATTGTTGCTCTTGGCATCATCCCTAAAGCTGTTGGATTGTCACTTCATGCTGCTTTGTTATTTTTAAAAGTTCTATCCTTTCCTGATCGCTAATTGCGATCCTGTCCTCAAGGTCCGAAATCCTATCCTCAGCTTCATTTAAGTGGTTTTGCAAGCTTTGCATAGAATTTCTATTTTCTTGGATGTCTTTTTGAGTTTGTTTCATGAATTCTCCATGTTTTCTATATTGTTCATTCAAGGTTTCAATCAGTTTCCCATGTTCCTGTACATTTTTCTCAATTTCTTCTTTAGCTGCACTCACAACTCCCTTACTAAGGTTGTTATTTTTGTCTTTACTTGGGAGAATACTTCTAATTTGATTTCCTCTATAGCCTGATGGAGTTGTTTTTTTTTTTTTATCTTGCTAGCTATCTTTTCAGAAATTTCTGGTAATTACTGTTGAAGTCTTCTATTTCAATGTCTCCTGTACTTGCTCTTGGTGGACTAGATATTAGTGATTACATTTTGCTTTTTCATTTTGCCATTTTGCCCTTTCGAGTTAATATTTGGTTCTTCAGTCCCACTAGTGTCAACTGTTGTTAGTGTGTATCTTGTGGTCCTAATGTAAGGTTGATGTTTGTGCAATTCCTGGGTCCCTCAATGAATAGGTGGGCCAGTCACCTGACTTCCCATTGCAGGGCCTGTTGGGTGAGTCCTATGGTCTTCCTGTGCTGACAAGCCTAGTAGTATTGATGTAGGTCAGCATTTAGTTCCTGCTATTACTTGGTCTTCAGGTTATTCCAGGTCACTAAATCTCCCTGTCCCTAGCATTTGTGTTGGCTGTGGCCCTACTGTGTCCCTATTGTGTGCCTGTGTGTCTCATAAGCCCTTTTGATTTTCTCCATGTTGGGGCAGTCCTTATTGGCACACTCCTCACTCTGCCTGATGTTTTCTGTGTGCAGGAAGGGGTCACTTACATTGTTGTCAGACTCACCAAAATCTTACAGTTAGTTGGTCAGAGCTTTACTACTGGCCCTATTTACCCAGTGTACACCTGTATTTTAGAGCCATACTCACCACACTGACTGGAGCCTGGTGACATCTTCTGTTTGGGTGAGGCAGGTAGTGAATCTCCCTTCAAGATAGCACAGTTAATGTGCTGTAGTCCAAGGTTCTGGGAGAAAGGAGGTAGCTGAAGATCAACAGCAGTATTAGGTCCAGGAGGTAGGGAGTGTCCCCCAGGGGCCAGCAGGTGTTTTGTGTCTGGATGTCCGCTGGGCATAGGCCAAGGTCCCAAGGCAGCATGGCATTCCTCAGTGATGGCTGGAGGTGTGTAGGTAGTGCACAGTGTGCAGGCCAAGGTCCCAGAGCAGCATGCATTCCCCAGGGCCGGTATGAGTCATGCAGGGAGCATATGGTGGCATGGGCCAAGGTCCCAGGGCAGTGTAGCATTCATCAGTAGCAGCTGGAGTTGTGTAGAAAGTGCGCAGCTGTGTGGGCCAAGGTCCAAGGGCAGCACGCTTTCCCCAGGTCCGGCTCTGCTTGTTAATTCTTAACCCTCTGGATGGTCCTGTGCTGCAAAACAGAACAGGCTCTGATGACCAAACAAATCTCTTAGGTAAAGAGATACAGATGCAGGCAGGTGGAGGTCAGCATAGGATGCTCCCAGTGGATGGGTGCTGAGAGGACTGAGATGAGGGTGGGAGCATGCTGTATCTGTTGTGCTCACACAAAGTGAAATAAATTTAACATAAATTGACTGAATTTTTTATGGATACAAAATAGTGTTTTAGGCACTGAAAATGATTGTGGAAAAATAATGAAAATCTTTGCTCTCAGGTAATTTATATTCAGGTGAGAAGGGCAGTAATCAACATAAGTAAATTCTACAGTTTATTGAAAGACAATGAAAACTGGAGTAGGAAGCAAGCTAAGGAAGCAGTGGAGTCCACAGCTAAATAAGGCGGCCACTGGAGAAGTGATATGTGAGCAGAGCTACGGGTCTTGTTATATCTTCCAGACACCCCTTAAAGATGGTTCAAGATAATCATCAATTTTGAAGGGTTTAAAAAGTCAATTCTAAATCCCCAGAAAGGGAAAAGAGAAGCTAATTGTAGCTGAGTTGTGAAGCTGGGAGGTAAATCTTACCTCCATCCCTTCCTCCTTTTTTCCTAACCAAAGTGCATCTTCACTGCAGCTTTCCCACAGATACTACACTAATACCAACGCTTCTCTTGGCACCAATAGCAGGCACCCACTGAGAAAATTACAATCAGACATCGTAAAGGAAAGCCTCAGAAAGTGGAGAAATCCTTAGGGCATGTGGATCACATAGCAAAGCAGCCTCTCTTCCTCACCCCTTTTTTTCTCTGAAAGACTCTTGCCCACCAAGGTCCTGTCAGGTTTCATACAGTAAGCTTGTTCTTGGCGCTGAGGGACACATTTTTCTGGCTGTTAAATTTTCCAGGTTGCAATGAAAGAGTTTCTACAATAAGCAAATTCTTGGGCCTTCATCCTACCCCCAGCACCTAATGCAAAGTCCTTAACATTGACTGATGCCTACTTTACAGATTCATCTCTTGCAGCCTCATGAAAAGTTACTGACCTGGAGAGGGGTGAGATGCTACTGACACAGGACCGTTTTCCACTTTTGGAACACTCTCCTCTATAAAACCCTTCAAGAAACCTGTGAAATCTATGAAATATAAAAGATTAAGTATAGTGTTCAGGAATCATACTTGAGCACATATGCTAAAAATAACTACAAGAAAGGGGTTAATGCAAATGGAGGATATGTTTACTTTTGATGAGATGGAGGGAGTTTGATTGGCTTAAGGCACAATTGGAGACTTCTACAATGGCTGGTGAAGTACTGTGTCTTGAACTAAGTTAGTATTATAGAGATTTTGCCTCACATAACTCATTAAATTGTACATAATATGTGGTTACATGTATCTCATTTATTTTACAATGAAAGTTTTTTCTAAAAAGCAAATAAATAAACAAGATAGTCCTATCCTCCCAGTCATGAAATTCCTGACACACTTTGTCCAGTAGAATTACCCTTTTCCATTATGAAAACATCTTCGCAATAGTATTTGGCTTATTGTATTTAAATTAACTTTATACCTTTCTTGTGGTAGCTAAACTGTAAATGTTCTTGTCCATCGTTTGGTTTCTAAGTCTCCCTGAAGCCTTCTCCTTTCTTCTCATCCCAGATCATTGCCTAATTTTTTTTACTCTCATGAGCCCTCTTTCAGGTCATTTTTCTCCCTTCCTTTTCCTCTTCATTTTCCCCCACCTCAAACAACCTGTTTATTAATGCCTTGTGGTACAATCCCTAAAATATTTATTTTTTGTCTCTGTGAATTTTGAATATTTTGGTAAAAATATATATGAATGAAACAGGTCATAATACCGGCTTTATTTCTACCAAGGCAGCCTGTGATAATTTGGCATTGATCATGAGGCCAGAATGGATTTTTTATACCACTAGAATTGTAAACCTGGAGCATCAAGCAAGAGGAGGTGAATGAGGAGCTCAATTATGAAGAAGACCATTGGCTAGCTATTAAGCATATATTCCCAAATGTAAGCTTAGCTGCTTGTGGTTTTGTGTTATTTGTAATTTGTTTGATCTAGATGACCTGGAATCTCCAGTTGGAGAAAGAAAAACACATATGAGATGATCACTGAAGTTACAAGAGCTGCAGAGTCAAGCTAAAGTAGCAACAAAGCTTTTCATAAGTGTCCTCAGGTTCAAGCCAACAACATACTTGCTTCTTTCCTGAGATTATGTTTACAAAGCACTTACTTTGAACAATATATTGTTTTCAGGGCAATAACTATTTTGCAGGGTTTTTATTTTTTGTTTTCACAATTAAAAGTACAATGCAATTCCAAAAATTTCAAAACAAATTTAAGTCCCAAATGCCATGCTGGCAGCATCAAAATGTCAGTAAAAGCTAGACTGAAGTACAAAATTGAATTAACAGGAGACCTCCTAGGCAGAAAGAGGCACACAGGTATGAGTCAGACAAATTTCTCTCTGGCTTTAGACTACATATCTATATCTATATCTATATCATCTATATCTATATCTATATCTATATCTATATCTATATATTTCATTGCATGATTCTGGGGAAGATGGCCACATTCATGTTCATGTGGGGAAGATAGCTGTGGTAGTGTTTGTTACCCCATGCAGTTTGTGAACAGAAGCAAATTTTTGCCAATTGCTTCTTTTTATGAACCATATGGTATATATGTGAACATTAATACTGAATGTCTTTTCCAGTTAGGAACTTTCTTTTCAGGCTTTTTTCAAATTATATAAACAAAAAATAGGTTAAAAATATCTTGAGTTTGATCCTCAGTTTCACAAAATATAAGCAACATAAATTACATTTTCTAAATAAATAACCTGGTATTACAATACTCACTTAAAAAACTGTACATAATATTTTGGTAAAATAAAGGAAAAAAATAGCTTTGGGTCCAAATTTTTGTCTACAAAACAATGTTGGTTTCTATCATATAAGCACTATGGTTTAATAGCCTGTGCCTATTCAGCATCTTTTGTCAGGAACAGAGTAGTAGTATGTAGAAAGCTCTTTTGTCTCCTAATATAAACATCTGGATATAGCCAGTGTCTGCTTTACATTGCCAGCTGTTCTGTCACTCTTCTAGTATGATGTTGATTATTTAATGTCTTTGTGTCATTTCTCACTGCATTTACCTGCTTATTCAACAGTATCTGCACAATGAACAAATAAATGACAATAGCTGCACATACTAGCACATACTCAGTGTGTTATAGGATAATGTTTTGGTTATATTTTCCAGGAGGCTACTTTCCAATGAGAACCAGCATTACCAATGTAGCTCAAAGAACACTAAATATGTAAGCAGTTCTGCAAGAAGGAAATAAACTATGGGCTTAGGAATTGTTCTTAAATAAACATAGTAAAATAGATAATTAAAAGTTATTAGAGCTGCAGAAATTACTTTCAGTTTATAGGGCATTTTTGGCTAGTTTCTCTTTGAGTATCCATGTCAACAATCTTGTCACCTAGGAATATGGCCAGCAGTTATTTGTGTTCATGGGTTACAGGAACCATTAGGATCTTCTGTCCCTCTATACATTTACATATCCAGCCTCTCTCAAAAGTTTAGCAATCTTTTGATCACTCAGCAATATATAGTAAAAGTTTAGGGCCAGCTCTCTAGATTTGCCAAGGCAGGGATGTGTCCATTAAATGCCTGCTCATTTTTCATGGTTATAGTAATAATTTCTAGTTTCTCTCTTTTTTTGGCACTGATGTTCAAATCACCCACAGCCTTCACACTGAGCTACATCCCAGCCCATTTTAAGGATAAATCACTAAATTGTTTAGGGCAGGTTTGAACTTACAGTCCTCCTCCCTCAGCTTTCCAGAGTGCTATGATTATAAGCATGTACCACCACACCAGCCTTTTCTTCTTCATATTTTTTACACTAGTCAAGAAATCAGCAAACTTTCTCTATAAAATACAGTATTCTAGGTTTTGTTGCCCTTAAAAGGTTTCTGTTGCATATTCTACTTTGTTTTTTTAATGATTCTTTAAAACTATAAAAACATTTCTTAGTTTATGAATCATATTCATGCAGAACTGGCCCAGAAGCCATAGTTTACTAACCTCTGCTCTAGACTATAAACTTACTAGTGTATTAGCCAAACACAAACACATAATATTACCTAAAAATACCCTCAAATTCAGTGGTATACAATAAACATTTCTGCTCTTACTCACAGGTCTGCAGATCAGGAAGGTAGCTCAGCTTGCTTCTCAGCCAGATAAAATACACATGGGTGTTCTTAGATTATTATACCCTTAGAATCTCTGTTTCTAAAAGGAGTTAGACACAACATGGGTCTTTGGGAAAAAATTAATCTTTATTTGCAAAAGTAAGTCACAAAAGTAAACTTCTTTTATGTTAGGAAATAGACATCATGGTAATAGAATTTTTTTCTGTACTTGTCATCTGCTTCCTTTAAATTGAGGGGAGCTAACATGTATTAACATATACCATGTGCCAAGCACTATTATAAGCCCTAAACACACTGACATATTTAATCCTTGGAACTAATATTCCTAAACTGAGGCTAGTTCCCAAAAGCATTATCTTAGTAACTTTTTCTCATTGCTGAGACAAAATACCTGACACCCAAAGTTAAAGGAGGAAAGGTTTACTGTAGCTTAAAGTTTGCAGAACTTTCAGTTCATAGTTGACTGGCTTCCAAGTGGGGTGTGATGGCAGAGACATTGCAGAGGAGAAACAATTTGTGGTGGCAGAAGGCAGCAAAACAGCAAAGTAGCAAGCGACTAGCATCAAGCAAAAACAGAAGCCCTCTTTCTGTCCCTTATATACTATCTAATGTGTATACATTCTTACCCACAGTGGGACACCCTTAATCCTAGCATTGAACCATGAATCAATTCCAGTATTACATCCTTATTCCCAGCACCACACACTCTAGATCCAGCCATCTCAGAAAAGCCCCACCTATGACCACATGAGGCTTTCAGCGCTGGTATCTAGATACAAACCATAACATCCCACCGAAGGGCCCCAAAAGACTCAAGCACATCTCTATGCAAAAGGCATTTGGTCCATCTCTATAGAGTTGTCAAAGTCCTAATAGTAAGTTTTTAGATGAGAGACCCTGTACAAATGAAAAGAAAGTTAAACACTTCTAACATATAATGGCACAAAATAGACATTTTCATTCAAAAAGGTACAAAGGGGGGATAGAAGGAATGTAAAGAATGCAAGAATAAAATCATTAAGGCAAACATTAAATGACATAGCTCCATGTTCAGTGTTCCCAGCAATCTGTGGCAAGTTGTGAACTCATTGCTGATGTTTGTAGTTCCTATGGATTTTCTCTTTGGCCAGATTTGTTCTCTTCTTGTGGCTTTCCACAGGTGATCCATGTTCCTGGATTCTCCAACCTTTTGAGGTCTCCACTGTACTTTTGGCTCCACACTCACAGGTTCACACACTGTGCTTTCAGGGCCCGGCCTCCTAGGCCTACCTCTGAAATCTGAGTGGAAGCCTTCCTGATCCAACTCTTCCATTCTGCATGCACCTAAAATCAGTACCATGTGGATGACACTAAGTTCTCCCACTGGTTGGAGCAGTAGCCAGGCTTCCTTCTCTCTTGCTTATAGGGGTCAAGTGTCTGGCTCTCTAAGAATTCTGAATCCAACTGTGAGGAATAAATTCTCTAGATCACCACCATTCTAGAACACGGTGCTTTGGAATCTCTTCTCAAAGCATGTTCTTTCAACTTTTTAACCTTGAAGCTGCAAAGGATGGAGTCTTGCTTCTTCTTGTGGACCTCAGGCTATCTTTTCCATTGTTCTTTTCCTTCTCAGCAAGCAAGTTCTCTTTTGCTTTATCTTTGCAGTCCATAGCTTTTCTGGAGCTTCTTTTCTGGCCAAACTCACATTTTAAATCATTCTGCTGGGATCCTTGCTCTTGATTCTCAACATAGATCTGTTTAAAGGTCCCAGCAGTGGCCACGCCACAGCCTCAACAATAGACTGTCTTGAAATTTCTTCTGCAAGAATAATTAGTCTGCTACCCTTAATCTTAGTCTCAGGCAAAGTCTCTGGACATGAGCAAACCCAAAGGCAAAATTTATGCCATGGCATAACACATGTCATCTGAATTCTAAAGGCCAATGCAGTAGTTCTTCCCAGCATAAACCTGCTGGTCTTTACCAACAGAATTTATATCAGTATTGTAGTTTTCTGAGCTCTGATCAGAATTTCCCATCAAGTACAATTTAAGGAATTCCAGGGCTGCTTCTTCAGCCAGGATCTCCAAACTTTTCCAAACTCATCAAAAGCCAGATGCAAAGGCTCTTGAGCCACATGGTCAGATATTGTCACAGCAACAATGCCACTTCTCTGATATCAAATTCTGTCCCCTCAGCCACACTCAGAATTATCCTGGTCCAATTTAGTTGGATGTTTCTTACTCAAATTGATACAATCAGTTAACTGTCACAGTCATACTTGTAGGAAGTGGGCAAGTCTGTTCATTACCAGGCTATATTCCCTTTCAAGATTTCTTTAAGGACTATGAAAATCTTCAGGACACTTCTTATGTGCAGAATAATAAGATAAATACCAACAAGCATCTTTATTTAGATTCTAAATCTAAGTTTTCTTTTTCATAAAACTAATGTTCTTGAGATGCAATAAAAGTGTTCTTATGAATTAGATATACCTTGTTTCAAGACGACACAACATGAGATCAGCTTTAAAGGCTTTGAGCTACTTTAACAAAAGAATGACTATGTAATCACCAACAATTTTTGTTATGCCAACCAATCAGGTTTGTTGAAGGCTGATCATTTTAAACACATAGATATGTTGAACATGAAATACATCTGGCCTTAACCATTGGAATGTAAATTGTTTAAGTGAAATTGCTTCTTTGTTTTTATTAGAGTTTATGTTGGAGTTAATTTTCTTTGAGATACAATATTTATGAACTATGTAAAGTGTGCTAACCTTAATTGTGAAGACTGATAATTTTTATTGGATAAGTATGCATTCCTCCAGCCTCCTTCCTTCCCTTCTTAGCATCATCAGCCAGACAAGTTATAGAGTTATCTCTTGACTATTGAGTTACTCCATTGTCCCTTGAGGTCCCCTCTTTCTCCTTCCCAGTCTATAATCCCATAATAATGCCCCAGTAACCAATATTGTGTCCTCTGCTTCCTCAGCTAGTTCACCTCACCCTGAATTAAACAAAATGAAATCATACATATATATTTTTTGGTGTCTGATTTCTTTCTTTCTTTTTTATTTTAAAGAGAATAAAACAAAAGAGGACAGATCTAAGCAGATGAGAACAGAACAATGTAAGCAACATAGCACTTCACAACAAGACAATTGGATATTAACAGTAGCTATCATAATGTCTCTTTCTTTGAAATAGTTGAGTTTAGCTTCTTTCATTCAACATAATATCTATAGGATTGTTATATGTATGAGCAGCACATTCTTTTCTTTGCAATACATTTTTCATTGTCTGCATATACTACCATCTATCTCCTTTTGATGAACATTTGTCCTATTCCAAATTTGGCTATTTTGAATACAATTCTAATGAGTAATCCTATATTTGTCATTTTATGGAATATGCATTTATTTTTCTTGGGTATGCCAAAGAGCACAACTGTTGAAGTGTGTTTAGCTTTAGCAGTTTTCCAAAGTGCTTATATGGAGTTATATATTGAAACAGCTAAAAAAATTCTGTAACATATCTTAATGACATGCTCTGATTCAGTTATCAATTTTTTTTACATTTCACATGCATAACCATATTAAAATGCAATCTTTTATGCAATAAAGTTTTAAATTTTGGTCTGATTACTAAGATTGGCTAATGTGCTTGGTTATTCCTATGACATGTTTCTTCCTCTAATTACTTGTCTGATTTTAAATGAACCTCTCAAAAAGTGTTTTATTACATGATTATTCTATAATCATATAACAATCAATTTTTTTAGCTCAAGAGCTAAATCTGTACAAACTAGAATATTTTTATGTGGTGTGTAGTCAGAGAACCCCATCCCTATGCTTTAGTGTTATTGTAGAAATATAAGATAGGAGACAATAGAAATTTCCAGGAAAAAGGGGACCCATTTAGCTGAAAAGCAACTTACTTTTGATAAGTTAGATCTCGAAAACCTGAAGTGAAGTAAGTTGTGACATTCTTAACTTTCCCTTAGTTCTTTTTAAGACTGGATTATTTGTCTATGGAATAGTAGATTAGGAGAAGCAAAACATGGACAAAAGTCCTTAATTGGCAGGAGTTTCATGCTAGAAAGGAAATGAAGGCATAGGTGGCAGAGAAACCAGGAAGACCTGTTACAGTACTAAGTATTGCAACCAACACAGTAGTAATGGCCACTGCATTTGGATTGTCTTTACTGGAGACCAGGTTTTTTTTAAAAAATAAATTATATGATTCAACCTTAGTCTTCCTTTACTCTCATCAGCCTCCCATGACAGCAGACCCAGCCTGCTTTATATTTGAGCCCACATAGGCACATGTAAGGTCCTCTTGAAAGAACCACATTCTAAGTTCAACTGAGTGTCAGGATGCTTCAGAAATAATAGAAAGGCTCAGTTCTCTTCTCTCTTTTATATCTGACCTACTAGATAGATTTAATCCAAACTCTATTACTACCATGATGCTCTCCCCTCCTCTGTTTACCAGATACTATTATCAATACTATTTATATAACTAGAATTTGCTCAAAACAGAATAGATTATTATGACAGTGAAGGAGCCTTAGTTGATTCATTTTGAAAAACTTGCAAAGTTCGATGATGAACAAACAATACCAGACAATACTGTACAACAAAGGTTACATACTTGATTGAAACATCAGGAAACATACCATATATCAGGTAAGGACATATTTCAGTAGAGCAGTTAAAAGGGCAGGATACTTTAATTGAGTTTAGGCCAAGCTGATGCTCAATGAAGTACCTGGCCCAATGTATTTAAATTTGAAATAAAATGGAGTTAGGAATTTCTTTGCACGATAATGCTCCCAAAATATGCTATATAATAGGAAGGAATACTAAAATGACAATACCAAAAAAGAAATATTATACTTCAGAAGTATCAATAAGATTTAAAAAATAAGTGTCAAAGCAAGAGATGATAATAAAATATCACAGAAGAGAAGGAAAATGAGTAGTCTATTTTGAATGTGTTTGTTTATATTTCTTTCCCATGAATTATCTAGAAACTAATGAAACAAACTTTTTAATGGGAAGTGAAGAATGGTATAAGGGATAATGCTTCATAAATGCAAATATAGTTTTTATTTTCCAACCAAGGAAAAATGTTATTTAGGTATGCACATATAACTGTATGTAGGTTTAAGTGTGCAAAATAGATAACCATACTACTAATTTTCTGTTAGTTCATCAAAAAGAATAGTTTGTGCTGTCACTGCTTGTCTGTTCAATTTTTGTTTTGATTTTGTAACTTGAGCAACTACTTCTGAGATAACAGTGTGTAATATATTAACTAGTGTTGATTTCTTACTGTTAATCTTTTTGAAATTCTGTGTTATTTCTACCATTTTTGTTTTGCTTTTTTAAAAAAAGTAAATAATATTTTTGCTCACTGATCTTTTCTTTAATTCAAATATGAATGTCTCTATCAGTGATAACTATGTATTTCATATTACTGTCCCTAGACCTAAACCCTGGGTGTATATTAGAATTCCAGGCAGTAAGAGGGGATGGACTTTTTAAAAATTATGCTTTTGTCCCACTGCAAACAAAGTACATTAAATTATCTGAGGATAGAGCCTTATCAAAACCAATATATGCATTTACTTACATCTGGTCTGCTGTGTTCCTTAAAGCATTTAAAGTGTCTCACAGTCCTTAGGTTATTATTTGGTGTCACATGAATTCACCTTGTTTGGCCTAGTTACTAGCACAATTTAGACTGTATGTGGCAGGCACTAAAATTGATGCTTCAAAACCTGGATTGAATAAAATTAGAAATATACAATGATTTAAATGTTCTCTCTGCTCTCATGAACCTCAAAATCTAGTATAAGTTAAATGCTTAATAATCCTAATATAACAGTGAATATAGTGTACTCCACAGAAAAGGTACTTTGAAGGATAAAGATACAGCATTTACTTTTAGAGATTAGGAAAAACTTCCTAAAATAGGTGACCTGTATTATAAGCCAAAAAGAATATCCAGTTCTTGGCACATGGAGATAAAGGGAAAGGCAATACAGAAACCAGGAACAGCATAATCAAAGGAACAAAAACAACAAAGTACGGGATGCTTTCCAGATCAGAGAGTAGTACCTTCCAGTCAGGCAAATAGAAGAAGTGATAGCAGTAGAAAACATTAGAAATGTAAAATATGGTCAGATTATACAGGACCACCAATACTAAAATTAAGAGTTGGAACTTACTTCCTTCTGTAGCAGGGAAGGGAGACATTGCTTGAGCAAAAGACAAAATCAGAAGAGTGCATTAGGCAGACATTTTGGGAAATCAGTCTACAAATTGGAAGTGAAAGAATTTGGATGTTGGCTGAACAGGAAGGATGAAGTTATTACAAAAGCCTAGCCAAAAATTAGTTCAGTGGCAGTAGTTGTGGAGGAAGAAAAATGGATTTGAGGTACACTTAACAAAAAAAGGAAGTTACTTAGATATGTATAGGATAAGGTTGAGGTAGAAATAAAAAACTGATTTTCTTCATTTAAACATAGAAGAATGGTGATGGCATTAATAGGAATTCAGAATAATATTTGTTAGTGTTTACTAAGCAAATACTGTGCATCAGGCTAAGTGCTTTGCTTACATTATCTCACTTAATCCTCCAATAATCCTTCAAGGATTAAATTGTGCAGATCAGAAAACTAGAGTGCACAGCGGTTAAAAATTTTCCCCAAATCACCTCAATATCAAGTGGTAGGTGAGCATGGTATAGAAGAGGTGTGTAAGTAGTTTATGGAACAGTTTGAACTCAAGAAAATACAAACAGAAAATGACTTTGCCTTTCCTATCAACTGACCTAAAATTTTCAGTCAAGGTCTCATTTTTTTAACTCTACATTGAAATATTAGTCAAATTTCTAAGTTTTCTACCCCATTTTAGTTCTAGAAACAATTTCAGCAACTACAAATTGCTTTAGAATCTTCAAATATCTGTATCATTGCAATAGCATGCACAAATCAAACGTCCTCTCCTTTGGAGATCTGGCCTCTGTGCCATATTTTTTCTTTTCCAACCAGTGCCTTGATTTCAAAGTTGCCAAGTGGGAAGATCACAATCTTTTGGATTATATGCATCCTCAAAATTTTGAGGAACCATATTAAGTGTTCCTAAGAAATATGTGCATTTTGTGCTAGTGTGGGCCTGTGAAATCTGTAGCTCACCAACTGGCAAACAGCCAGTTGAGAGTGAGATGTCAATCTCCATTTTTAACTGACAATTCCAATCTCTTAGATAGTGTTCTGTCAACCTTTAGATAACAAGTCAAGTACAAGTAGCTTGTTTGAAAAGTGATCCTAGGCAACACTTGTAGGGAGAGGGAAAGTGACAGAAAAAAGAAATAAAGTCATTAGATAGTGTGTCATTAAGAAATCTGTATTATTGAGTACCTGGGGCTGAGGCCTCAAGAACCATCAGAAAATTCTACTGTACTTGTAGTATAAGAGAGCTAAGGTATTTATACACAACTGATAGAGAGGCAATGACTGAAGACCATTCCTGTTATAGCTTTCCCTGTGCATTAGCAACTTCAGAAAAAGCATTTGAGTGAAGAGTAACAGATATTACTTGTTTAAAACAAATAAGAACACAAAAGGGAAAAGAATCCCCAAATACACTCCACTATGTCAAATCAACAATACATTAAAATCTTATAGATTTCCTCCTTCATGTAAAATTTTTTAGTCTGCTCTCTTTTATGGATTGATTGAGGTAATGGGAGTGATGATCTTCCTCTTATTAAACCCTATGTGGGGGTCTGGCTGTATTTTAACCCTGATGTTAGAATGTGAAGATAATTAATACCTGTTATCCTCAGCTGTAGAACATTAGTGAAAATTCAGTTACCATTATTTTACAGAGATGTAAATATTAGAATATTAATTGACACATGTAAATATTAGAAGAAAAAATATTATAAAGAAGAGTATTACCAAAGAAAAGGGAGCCACACTATATATATGTGCCATAAAGTATTATTGTTAATTATTTTGAAAAATAAAAATAACTTAAAAAGTAAATAATTATGGTGTTTCTATACATGGTGATATATCAAGTATATAATACTTTAAGAAAAAGATGTTGATGCATCTCTACTAACTTGGAAAATCTACTAAACAAAACAGTAAATATCAAGGCATAGAATATAATATAAATATTCCAAAGTATAGAAAAAATTATGCATACATATATACTTATACTTTAATAAACCTTAAAAGGTACATGTACAATCCATTACCCACTCCACACCCCATAATCCTTTAACTCTCCTAAAGGGGAATTTTTATTTCCCACAGATTCTGAATTTTTGTAATGTTGTTTAAAGGTAATAGGAAGACATGATAAGGGAAGTTTCAAGACTCTAACTTGATTCATATGAAGCAGATGTGACTCTTAGTTGTGATATGTCAACTCAGTTGAATTAAGAAATGCCCAGGAGACTGGAAGAGCACACTTCTGGATGTGTCTGGGTGGTTATAGAGCATGAATTTAAATACTATATGTATATACTAGCCCCTTCTCTATCACTGATTCTCTGCTCCACTTTCTGGCTACCATGAAGTGACCAAATTTGCTCTGCAACACCCTTCTCCCACGAAGTTTCCCTCTTGGAGCAAGTCATGGACTGAATACCTTAAAACTGTGAATCGAATTAAACACCTCCTTTGATGCATAGCTGTGATAGGAAAACTGACTTATACAGCAGAACATGGAACTATCTGAGTAAAAAAAATATGTGCATGACCTGGAAATTTTGTAGAGATGGAGGAAGGGAGAGAGAGAGAAATAGAGATAGATGTTACTCTACTGGACTGAAATAACTTGGCCAAACCTGTGATTTAGATTAAACACACACACACATACACACACACAAACACACACACACATTTTCTCTTCAGAGTGATTTTTCTAATATTGGTTAACTTACTAGTGTTTTTAGTTCATTTTTGCTTCTTTCACTTTTGGTTTATTCTACTGCGGTGGATTAATAATAATTAATAACTTGCAATACCACCTGAACAGAATCAGCATGTGCTGAATATGGATGGCTCACCTGAGGATTGTTGCCAAGATAATAAGGAGACCTAGTGAAGAAGAGTTTAGTGTTGTTGGCTTTCTGTGGTTGTTGATTCTCCTGATGCTGTTGGTTCTCCTGGAGGAGCTTGTTGAGTTTCTTTCCTGATATAACCTTGGCTATTCTCATTTGGGGATCTTGAGACCTTATCGCTGAGAATAGCTGTGGTTCACTTTGGGAGAGCTCTGGTCTTTACCGCTTCTTGCTTCTGGAGGGGAAGATGGTGTGCTGTTTCACTTCCAGGAGAAGCTCGTCATACTGGCTTCCTGTAATGAACGCGCTATTCTCATCATCAGAGGAGCTTAGGACCTTGTCATCGCTGAGGATGGCTATAGTACTTTTTGGGGGAGCTCTGGTTTTTACTTTGAGCATTGCTTTTTGGCTCCAGTGCAGAACCCTCAGCCTACTGGCATAGATCCTTCATCCTGCTGGTGCAGACTTTCCAGCTTCCATCACTGACCTTTGGGCCTTCCCAGAGCAGAACCATAAAACAGACTTGCATGAGTCATTGCCGTAGGCTCTAGGCCTCCAGTTGGACTTGTGGGGGGCATTGTCATTTGCTTTTAGATCTTCAGCTATATTCATGCAGTATGTTGCCATGGGAACATGGCCCTCAGCTGGATTCCTTGGGTCTTAGTATGTGAATAGAATTCCTGCACTTCTTGTATTTAACTCTTTGGGTGACTACTATAATAAAATAATTCTGTAAGTTGTGTGTCCTATATTGTCTTATTTCCCTTGCAACCCCTGAGGACAACATCTAGGTTTCTAAGTGATTGTCTCATGGACACATTAGCTTTTTGGGCTCTCAAATGAGTTAATATGTGTAGTAGCAAATCCCTTGGAAACTACAAATACATGTTAGTTATTATGCTGTTACTATAACATCATTCAGCATTAATTCATGACTTGTGTGTTTGAATCATTGTTTTCTGATTTATTTCTGGATTGCCAGTTATGTCTTCATTACATAATTCCCATGAAGCTTTCTGTATTCTTGTGTAGCGTTTCTCAGTTTAGTCTACCACTCCTTGTAAAAATTGTCTGGAGTTTTAAATAACATTTCTACCATATTTATTTGTTCTTTCAAAGTTTGTGCATGGTGTCCCTTAATGCTTTATGTACTATTACTTGTAAAATCTTACAGTTTTTGTTATCCTTGTCATTTATTGAACTAATGCTCACTTTGTCAGGGACTGTGAAGACATCACACAGTGCCTCTGCTGTGTGTAGTCAGAGATCTGTAACAGGAGATCCAAAAACTCAGAGCAAGGCCAGACTTGTGATTACAGGTGATATAATTAAAAGAACTATGTAACGTAGATATGTACTTCCTAACCAAGTAAACCACATAAAACTTTTCATGAGCTTCTGAAACTCCATGAAAAGAAAATATTTATCATCAATTAAGCAAACTCCTAGCTGACAGCAAATGGTAGTCATATACCAGAAGAAAACAAAAGGTCTAACAGTTTAATCTTTGTTTTGTTTTGAAACATCATGATCTTTTGTTCTCATAATATTAATCAAGATATTAATCAAACTCTCACTAATTATTCAAAAAAAGAAATATCTGCCAAGAAGCCAATAATTTAAGCTTAAGTGAAGCTGTTTACCTCTTGAAGTGTTTAATGAGAATTTATTTTTCCTTCAAATTAAATCAAACCTCAGTGCTCACTGCAGGCCAGAGAAAGCCTCATCCTAGACAATAATGTAGGAAAACAAACAAATTTACTGGATTCTCACAGCCAGAAATCTCATTCTATATTAGTTTCCTGGAGAAATGGCAGATAGAATTTTCCCAGAGAGATATAAATGATGGCACTTTGGTCCTCATTTACTTTTCCAGACACGCTAAACCCTGAGATTCCAAGTTGCCTAATTCTGTCAGCTGTGCAAATGTACTTTCTGAGTGTGTTTGAAAGCTAGCAGACTTTTTCCCCAATTCGGATTTGTCTGCCATCAACTCTCTATTTATGTTCCTATCAACCTCTTTTTAGAAATCATTTCAGAATTGTTGCTGTGATATTTTGTATGTTGCTCATGGATATCCATTTCATCTTCAAATGAAATTACCTAGTTTAAATTCTAAAGGACATAAAATTTGAACAAAGAGTAGTTAGTATTTAAAGGAACAAAAGCAGTGCTTTGTGACTCAGGGGTTGTGTGAGGGGGAGTGGTGTTTATGGGTACAGTGTTTTCTGTAAGGCTAGCGATTACTTACTAAATGGGTAATTTAAAAACATAATCAAGAAAAGAAATTTGGCTGACTTCCATTTGGGGCTATCACATTATATAGCATGAATTACCCTCTCTAACTGAAATGCCGAATGCTGGCTAAAACAGAAAGGGCATCATCACTGTTGAGCTCAAATAAAAGTAGAGACTCGGAGAAAAAAAATGTCAAACTAAAAAACCAGGAAGGAAAAGGAGAGGGACAAGTGACAAAGGCATCTTTCAACCTTGGAATTTTAATAAACCTTAGAGATTGTGAGCTTCATTTCACAAAAGCACATGGTGTGAAGGATAGGAGTAGCACCAGTCCAAGTGGAGTTTGCCCTAAGTCATGCCCCACACATGTAGGGAGGGCTCCAAGAGATCATCATGTCCACATACATATGGAACAGGAAGAAATCAAACCCCATTAAAGAAGAAGACAGGAAGAAATCTTGCCTATATTCACTTGCATCTATGTGATAAGAAAATAAAATATTTCCCAAAACTTCATACTATTTATATAGTCCAGAAACCTCAAGGGAAATTAAATGAAACATAATCTAGATTTGGTACAACTTTCCAGCATACTGGAGAAGTACACAGAAATTTGTTGAAGAACTAAACTTCAATCCAAACTTTGAAGAATTACCAATAATAAAGTTATAAGGAAAATAAACACCTAAATTAAATATCACAAAATATTATGGAAACAAACCACCATGAGGGAGAACTAGAAAACGCAAAATAGGTAATAGAAATAAACATAGGACTCAAGATATTAAAATTTTCATATTCAGAATAGAAAACATCTAAATATTTAGCAATAAGATAAACAGCTTGAGAGCAGATATAAAAATAGCCAAACAGAACATCTGTAAAGAAAAATATATAGTTGTTTAAGTTTTCATTTTAAATAATTATAGATTCATAGGAAGTTCAAAAGGTAATACAGGTAGATCTTATATGCTCTTCCTAGAATTCCATTCATTGGTTAGATCTTATAACTATAATACAACATCAAAATCAGGAAAATGATATTAGTATAAAGTGTATTTGCTTTTATGTCATTTTACCAAATATATAGATTATATATTCACGTGGCAATCAAGATATTAAATTACTACATTACACAAAGATCTCCCTTTTAGAGTCATATCCATCCTTCTTTGTAACATTGTGATGTGAAGGATATTACAAAAATAGAAACATATAGTATGAGACTTCCTGAGTTTGACTTTTTTTCACTTGTCGGAATGCCCTTAAAATGTATCTAAGTTGCTGTCTGCATCAACAGTTCATTCCTTTTTACCATGGAGTGGCATTTAATGGTACAGGGGCCCCATCATTTGTTTAACCATTTGTTCACCCTAACACAATATGAGAGTTCCTATTTTGGGGGCTATTACAAATAAGCTGCCATGAGCAACCATGTCAAAGTTTACCTTTATGTGTGTGAGTAAATTTTCATTTTCAAAGATGAACACTGGGAAGTGTGGTCACCACGTCACATGGTAGGAATATGTGATGCCAGACTGTCTTGCTCCCACCTGCAGAAGACACTGGCTCAAAAATTTGCTGACCTACTAACAATGATAGTTACAGGTTACAGGGGCTGAAACAGGTTTTTTAACTGCCACACTGCTTTTTAGAGTTATTGTATCATTTTTACAAACCCATATTTTTTTCTCATTCAATCCAGCATTTGGTGTCCTCACTATTTTGGTTTTATTATAGCTGTTCTAACAGTTGTATGATAAAATCTCATGGTGGCACTAACTGGAATTCTGCTAAGAGTCAGTAATACTAAACATATTTTCATGTGTTTATTTGGCATATGTGTATTGTATTCATTGAAATGATTTTTAAGGTCTTTCCTCATTTTCTACTTGTATCATAATTTTACTGTTGAGTTTTGAAAAGCAATTTTGTCTTCCAGATATCAGTTCTTTTCTGGATATGTGGTTTCAAAATATATTTTCTTGGTCTGTAGCTTCTTTCATTTTATCCCCTTAACCAGACTTTTACAGAGCAAAAGTCCTTAATTTTGATAAAGTCAAAACCATTGAGCTTGAATTATCTATATTATAAATATCTGAAGAAAAAGGAATACATGTGCATAGAATAAAGAGGTTCTCAATGAATAGGTGCTTCCTTATACTTTAGAGTGCCTTTGTGAAAGTGGGGGTATTTGCCCCTACATTTTGTTTCTAGCATTTATTTGGTGACAGTAAGTGATGTTAAGTATCTTCCATTGTAAAGTGAGTCTTGAATAATGGGCTTATTTCACTCAGAAATGTCTGGAGACCTCTTTGGTAAACACTGACAGAAACAAATATTGAGAATGTTTGAGGGGAAAATTCTCTACTGATTGAGGCATTTCGGGAAGAAGGAAAATAATACTAGAAATATTGAAATGCCAAAAATAAGGGGAGGAGGGAGTGAAGTTAAATATTGTTTTATAAAATAATTCTTACATATAATATAATGAACTGAAAAAAGTACATGATGAAATACTAGACAATGATAGAAATTAAAGTAGGAAAGGGGAGGATTGAAATTAAACTTTTAAAGTTCTCTTTTTCATTCAGAGGGAGGAATATTGATGTTTACATATAGGTTTGAATTAAATATGCATAACAAAACTTCAAGAGTAATATCTAAAAGAATAAGATTAGGAAAATGATGGAAAAAAAGAAAAGAATGCTCCAACCATATTTTATCTGAAACAGGCCAGAGAATAAAGACAGTTGTTTAAAGTAGTGTAGGAGACTATAATATACTGCACCAAAATATGCTACTTTGGCCCAGAAATCACTTTGATCTGAAGGCATAAGAAGCAGCAGAAGCAAGGAAAGCTCTCTTCTCACTATGTGTCTAAAAGTGGACATAAACTAACAAAGGCAACAAAATCCCTCCTCCTCATCTTTAACAGGAAGGAAAAAGGGTGATAAACAAAGTCCCAGAATTATCTAGATGAAAAGAAGTAATACTAATTTGTCTCAAACAACTATATATTTATCTTCTCTTAATTGTCACCCCTACAGACTCAAAATTCTTTAATTTTGTCTAGTCACATGGCTAAAAAAAATTATTTTTCTTGTATAACTAATACTATAGAAGCCAGAGTTCTAAGCCACCTCTTTGAGTATTACTTCTTTTCTGTGTATCTTCCAGGTATATGCAGTATACATATCTAAATAATTGTTTAATCTTTCATAGATCTATCTTTTGTTCCATGGACCAGGTAATAAACCTAAGCTGGGTAAAAGGAAAAAATAATTTTTTCTTCAATAAAATATGATAAATATAAATAAAAAGATTGTTCTAGGAAATCTCAGCAGAAATATACTAATTATCTAAGAAAAATAAATTATCTGAGTTAATAAGAAAAAGTAATGAAGCTACAATCTGTTAAAAAGAAAACGTAGGCCTCAAACAGACAATTTTGGAAAGGTTGAAAATAAAAGCATGGAAAAAACAAGTTACTGACTAAAGTAAACCTAGATTTGCCCTATTATTATTTTTTTAGTTAATAAATTACATATTGTTCTTTTAGAAATAGTTATTCAATTTACAAAATTAAAGCACACAAAGTGGACACTCAAGCAGTGAGAGTGCAAACAGATCCGTTCAACAATCCAACAAGAACCTAGAAATATGGTTATAAATCCCACACATCTAAACTTACATGCAGCTGTATCTTTTATAGCGCTTCCTATTTCCTCTTTTTTTACAAAAGAAATTATACATTTTTAAAATTTTATTTAAAAAGAAGAAAAAAGCAAAACAGAAAAAAAGTGTAGCAAAAATACAAAATTCTAAAAGAAAGAAAGAAAAAGGAAAATGAGAAAGAGCCGCACTAAGAAATCAGTAATTTATAAATTAGGTACTGTCACCCTGGATATAGTTGTTCAAGTTACAAAGTTAAAGGGTACATAGTAAATATTCAAACAGTCAGACTACAAACAGTTCTGCTCAAACATCCAACAAGGATTCAGCAATATGGTCATCGATTTTGCACACTCATACATACATGAGGCTATATCCCTTAGAGCCCTTTCTTTTCTTCTCTTTTTTTACAATAGCAATTACACATCTTGGTTTTATTACTCTTGTAGTTCTTATTTACTTTTTACACTAGAGACACAATATGATATTTATAAATATGATTCTTATTTATTTCACTAATGAGGATAGTCTCAAGTTGTCTCCATTTGCCTATGATGGCCTCAAGGTCATCCTTTTTTATAGCTGAGTAATATTCCATCGTATAAAAATGCCACATCTTTTTCATCCACTCTGCAGTTGATGGGCATCTTGGTTGTTGCCAGGATTTAGCTATCACAAATTGTGACTGTGGCTATGAACGTGGGTTTACATATATCACTGTGATATGACCTTTTCAGTTCTTTGGGGAAAATACCCAGGAGGGGAATGGCTGGATTGAATTGAGCTTCCAATCCTAGTCTTCTGAGAATTCTCCATATGGATTTCCATAATGGTTGCACCAGTCTACATTCCCACCAACAGTGGAGCAGTGTTCCTTTTTCCCCACAGCCTCGCCAACATTTGTTATCAGTTGATTTCTTGATGGCAGCTATACTTTCCAGAGTAAGGTGGGATCTCAATGCTGTTTTAATTTGCATTTCTCGAATGACCAGTGATGGTGAACATTTCTTCATGTATTTATTTGCCATTTGTATATCTTTCTCTGAGAACTGTGTGTTCATCTCAGATGCCCATTTTTGGAGAGGGTCTTTGAATTTGGGGGGCTTGATGTCTTTCAGTTCTTTATATATTCTGGCCACAAGTCCTTTGTCTGAGGGGTTGCTGGTTAAAATTCTTTCCCACTCTGTTGATTTTCTTTTCCCTCTGTTGGTGATTTCCTTTGGAGTGCAGAAACTTTTCAATAATGTGAGATCACATTTGTTGATTCTTTGAAGTGTTTCCCCTGCAGTTTGAGTTTTGTTCATGAATTCTCTGCATACCCCTATGTCTCCAAGACTTCTACCTACCTTGTCATCCAGTAGATTTAGTGTTTCTGTTTTAATATTGAGGTCTTTGATCCATTTAGACTTTAGTTTTGTGCATGGTGATATGCATGGATCTAGTTTCAGTCTTCTGCATGTAGAGAGCCAATTATTCCACCACCATTTATTAAAGAGACTATCTTTATTCCAGTGGACATATTTAGTCCCTTTGTCAAATATCAGGTGGCTGAGTGTCTTTGTAGTTGTGCTTGCATCTTCTAATCTGTTCCATTGATCCTCAGGTCTATTTCTTTGCCAGTACCAAGCTGATTTTATCACTGTGGCTTTATAGTACTGTTTCAAGTCAGGAATTGAGATGCCTCCTGCCTTGCTTTTGTTGCCTAGAAATGCCTTTACTATTCTGGTTTCTTCTTTTTCCAAATGAATTTTAGGAATGCTTTCTCTAGATCTGTGAGGTATGTGAATGGTATTTTGATTGGGATTGTGTTAAATCTGTATAACAGTTTTGGGAGTCTAGCCATTTTCATAATGTTGGTTCTTCCTAACCAGGAGCAAGGAATGTCCTTCCATTTTCTAATATCAGCTTCAGTCTCCTTTTTCAGTGTAGTATAATTTTCAGCATATAGGCTTTTACATTTTTAGGTAGGTTGATTCTTAAGTATTTCATTTTTTTACATGTTATTGTAAAGGGCGATATTTCCATAATTCCTCTCTCAGTGAGTTTTTTGTTTGTGTACAGGAATGCTATTGATTTCTGAGCATTGACTTTGTATCCAGCTACACTGCTGAACTTATTACCTCTAGCAGTCTTTTAATGGGGTCTTTTGGGTCTTCTATATAGAGTATGATGTCATCTGCAAATAGTGATGGTTTAACATTCCTTTGCTATATTTACTCCTTTTATTTATCTCTCTTGGCTGATTGCCCTGGCTAGTGTTTCCAGAACTATATTGAAAAGGCGTGGTGAGAGTGGACATCCTTGTCTTGTTCCTGATTTTAAAGTGAAAGCTTTCAGTTTTTGTCCATTTAGTATAATGTTGGCTGTTGGTTTGTCATAGCTGGCCTTTATAAGGTTGAGGTAGACACCGTGTATTCTGAGTTTCTGAAGGGTTTTTATCATGAACATGTGATGGACTTTGTCAAAAGCTTTTTCTGCATCTATTGAGATGACCATGTGGTTTTTGTTCTTGGCTATGTTGATGTGGTATATTACATTTATTGACTGGTGCATGTTAAACCATCCCTGAACTCCTGGAATGAACCCCACTTGGTCATGATGTATAATCTTCTTGATGATTTGCTGCATTCTATTTGCCAGTATTTTGTTGAGAATCTTTGCATCAATGTTTATTAGTGAGATTGGCCTATAGTTCTCTTTTTTTGGTTGCATCTTTCTTTGTTTTTGGTATCAGAGTAATACTTGCCTCCAGGAATGATTTAGGGAGGACTGCTTTTTTCTCAATTTCATTGAATAGTTTAAGGAATACTGGCATCAAATCTTGTCTAAATTTCTTGCAGAATTCAGCTGTGAATCCATCCGGACCTGGGCTTTTCTTTGTTGGTAAATTTTTAATTACATTTTCAATTTCAATAGCTGATATTGGGTTGTTCAAAATTGCTATATCTTCTTGGTTGAGCTGTGGTAGTTCATATGCTTCTAGAAATCTGTCCATTTCCTCTGTGTTTTTCACTCTATGTGAGTAGAGATTTTCAAAGTAGGTATTCATGATCTTTTGAATTTCCATGGGATCTGTAGTTATTTCTCCCTTTTCAGTTCTTATTGCTTGAATTTGGGTTTTTTCTTTCTTTCTCTTGATAAGGTTAGCTATGGGTTTGTCAATTTTGTTCATTCTCTCAAAAAACCAACTTTTTGATTCATTATTTCTTTGTATTTTTTTTTAGTTTCACTTGCATTGATTTCTGCTCTAATCTTTACAATTTTGTCTCTTCTATGAGATTTTGGTTTAGCTTGCTCTTCTTTTTCTAGAAGCTTGAGATGGAGCATTAGTTTGTTTATTTGTGCTCATTCTGTTTTCTTGATATGACAATTTATTGCTATATATTTCTCTCTTAAGACTGCTTTCATTGCATCCCATAGATTGCAGTATGTTGTTTCTATATTTTTGTTGAATTGTAGGTATTGTTTTATTGCTTCTTTAATTTCACCTGTAACCCACTGGTTTTTCAAAAGGCTGTTATTTAATTTCCACTTATTTATGCAGGTTTTAAATTTCTTTTGTCATTAATTTACAATTTCAGTGCACGATGGTCAGATATTATGCATGGTATGATTTCAATACCTTTGCATTTACTTAAGAATGTTTTATAGGATAATGTATGGTCTATTTTGGAGAATGTCCCATGTTCAGCTGAGAAGAATGTGCATTCTGATATGGTTGGATGGAACACTCTGTAAACTACTAAGTCCAATTGCTCACAGATATGATTCAGTTCTGTTATTTCTTTGCTGACTTTTTGTCTAGTTGATCTATCTCTTTGTGACAATGAGCTGTTAAGATCTCCTGTTATAATTGTGTTCTTGTGTATTTGGTTTTTCATGTCCATTAGTTTCTGCCTTATATAGTTGGGTTCTCCTGTATTTGGCACATATGTATTTATAATTGTTAGTTCTTCTTCTTGAATTTTTCCACTAACAAGTATGTAGTGACCTTCTCTATCTCTTTTAATCATTTTAGGTTTGAAGTTCATATTGTCTACAAATAGAATAGCTAACCCTGCTTTTTTCTGGGTTCCTGTTGCATGGAATACTGTTTTCCATCCTTTGACTTTTAATCTATGAGTTTCCTTTTGGGTCAGATGTCTTTCTTGTATACAATATATTGTGGGATTATGTTTCTTGATCAATTCTGTCAATCTATTTCTTTTTATAGGTGAATTGAGGCTATTTTTATTTATGGTTATCACTGATATGTACTGGCTCGACTTTGCCATGTTATGTTCCAGTTGTTTCTTTCTGCTTTTCCTCTTATTTAACTGTTTATCCTACCTGGTGGTTTCTTTGTTGTTGTTTTGGGAATTATGGCCATTTTTATGCCTGTCTAGTATGTCTTTCAGTACTCTTTCTGGGTTTGTTTGGTTAACATGCATTTCTTCAATTGTTCTTTGTCATGGAAGTATCTTGTTTCTCCATTAAATTTGAATGAAAATTTTGCTGGTACATCAGTCTGGGTTGAAGGTTGTTTTCTTTCAGAGCTTGAAATACCTCACTCCAAGCTCTTCTTGACTTGAGCATTTGTGTTTAAAAGTCTGCCGTGTTTCTATTGGGCTTTCCTTGATAGGTGAGTTGTGTCTTTTCTCTGAGAGTTTTACTATTCTGTTTTTATGCTGTACATCTGATATCTTAATTATTATGTGTCTGGGTGTGGATTTATGTTGATTGTGACTGGTGTTCTATACGTCTCACTTATCTAAATATCAGATTCTTTCCCCATTTTGGGGAAATTTTATGCTATTATTTCTGTAAATACTTTACATATGTCATTTGCCTGGACTCCTGTATCTTCACTAATGCCCATTATTCTTATATTGTTGCTCTTGGCATCATCATGAAGCTTCCGGATTGTCATTCCTTGCTGCTTTGTTATTTTTAAAAGTTCTATCCTTTCCTGATCATTAACTGTGATCCTGTCCTCAAGGTCTGAAATCCTATCCTCACCTTCCTTTAGGCAGTTTTGCAAGCTTTCAATAGAATTTTTTGTTTCTTGGATGTCTCTTTGAGTTTGTTTCATGAATTCTGCTTGTTTTCTATATTGTTCATTCAAAGTTTCAATCAGTTTCCCATGCTCATGTACTTTTTTCTCTAGTTCTTCTTTAGCTGCATTCAACAACTCCTTTACTAAAGTTGTTATTTCTATCTTTACATGGGAGACTACT
>PVLA01001828.1:246268-289693 GCA_004027455.1 Hydrochoerus hydrochaeris | reverse complement strand
CATACTTGCTTCTTGTGCACTATATGTTTGAGCCTGCATTTTGCTTTTTTGTTTTGTCATTTTCACTCTGCCTGATGTTTTCTATGTGTAGGATGGGATCACACACACTCTTTTCAGACACACCAAAGTCTTACATTTAGTTGGAGGGGGTTTTACCACTGGCACTATTTATCCCCTGTACACCTCTATTTTAGGGGTATACTCACCACACTGATACAGTTAATCCACTGTAGTCCAAGGTTTGCCGCCTGGGAGCAAAGTTCCAAATTTTTTACACTAACTGGAACCTGCTGAGGGCTTCTGATGTTCCAGGTGGGAGGGCGGGTCCAGCTGAAGCAGTCCAGGGCAGTTTTCAGTCTTGGGTTTGCTTCCTTGATGTTCCCAGTGGCAGGGCGGGCCCATGGTGGAGGTTCTAGGCAGATTTCCCCTGATGCAGGCTTCTGCTAAGTTCCTGGCAGCAGGGCGGGCCCATGGGGTGGTTCCAGGCAGCCTATGCCTGATGCAGGCTTCCGCTAAGTTCCCAGTGGCCAGGCACCCACGGTGGAGGTTCCTGGCAGCTTACCCCTGATGCAGGTTTCCACTAAGTTCCTCGTGTTAGGGCAGGCCCACTGTGGAGGTTCTGGACAGCTTACCCCTGATGCAGGCTTCCACTAAGTTCCCAGTGGCAGGGCGGGCCACCTTGCTCTATTATTATCCTTCAAATAGTCTGTAACAGGGGTTGTGAAACTGCAACTTCATCTAGCCAGTTTATTCAAGTAAAATTTTACTGGAACTCAGCCAAGTCTGTTTATATCTGCTCTCATTTTACAAAGGCAGTGTTGATTATTTTAGTGATCCTGTAGTGCTTACACAAGCTTAAACATGTACACTCGTGCTCTTTACAGAATAAGTCTGCCAATCTCTAGTCTGCAAATTAAAAAGGGGAAGGTTATTATAATTACTACATTATTACATGTGAATAAAATCTTCAATCTGCCACTAATATGTAACTATTTAAAATTTGCATATGCCTAATAAATTAAACACCATATACAGTATTGACCACCTAAACATCATGAAAATCAGTTCAAATACTCCAAACTTAAAGTGCCTTTGATTGTCATGTTAGCCTGTGGTCTAGGATTTGGTCAGTATCTAAATGAAGAATCAGATGACTACCATCACAGATACTTTCACCTCTCGTTTTATAGATGGGACTACTTTTAAGGATAACAAATCTAAATAAGAATGAAGGGCAGGAGAGAGGAACTTATTTAACAAAGCCAAGACCAGAGGAAACAAACACCAATAATTGATCAAACATCAGTTTTGTGACAGGCTATTCAATAGGTGTGACAATAAATGACATTCTGTCCTAGTCTTTATAATCTGATTAGGAAAACAAGGACTAATTAATATTTGGGGATATAATTAAATAATTAATTGTCACATACTTAAAACACTAAATTTAAAACACAGGAAAGTTCCCAAAGAATTATCTGATTATACCAGTTGAATACCATTTGATAATGCCAAAGGAACCCCCAAAGATAGAGTGGTTCTTGTTGCTGTACTACAGTGGCTTTGGACTGAGGGACTTTTGGAATTCCTTCAGGTACATGAAAATTATCTGAGGAACTTTAAAGAAATCAATTTCCCAGACTCTCAACCCTCATATGTATTCATTTCTTCCTAAAATTGATCGGATACAGATTGTGCCTGCCATTATTTGGCTTTAATTTCCCACTTTTATTCTTGGAATCATACTTTTCTCACTTTACTGGAAGAAAAACCTATTTCTCAACCAACCTGAACTTGATGATTGGGCACTGATTGCTTTGGTGGTGGAAACTTCCCTAGTGCAAAACAATAGAATAATTTGAAATATTGATTTCATTGTTCTAAAAGAGAATGATTCTAATGAGAGGGTAACAAATCCTGTGCCAAGACACAGTTTCCAGCTCTTTGCTTGCAACAAAATTGAAAGTGGTACTTAATCAAGTTTTGGTTGACAGATCTTTAAAAGTAGTTTTTCATGATAAAGTACATGTCATTTTTAGTATATGACTCAGAAGGCTTTCAAAAAATTGAGTGGCATTGCTACAGCTAAATGCCTTCCCTTCCTCTGCATGTGAATAGTCTTGTTCAGTGCTTATATACATAAAATACAAAACTGAAAGTATTTTGATGCAATAAATGATAACTATCCTTAAAACAAAATTAAATGAAAAAGTCTTCACTTTCATCATGAGATGCATTTTAATTGACATTTTTCATTTGTGTTTGATTATCAATATGTAACATTTATATTGTTTGGTTACATGTTAATATTTGCAAGTAAGTAGGTCTTGAAATTACCAAATTCTTGAAGAACAATGAAGACTGATCCCTGCCACAACCACACTTTAATTCTCCCACCTTGGCTACATTATATCTGTTCTTTTACTTTTTATAATTTTGTGACCAAAGAAACAATGAAAATTTCACCAAAGAAACAGTTAATAAAGGCTGATTATCCTCAGAGAGGCAAGTGAGTGGAGTAGCACATGGCACATTCAGAGCAGCCAATTTTTGCAACCATCTGAAATATTTTCTTTTATTTATAATTAGGTTTTCATTAGCCAGTATCTCATCTCCATTTTATCAGAGATCTTCAACTTACAAATCTGAGTTTATTCCCAAGCCTGTATCAGCTGTAGTTTAGATAAACAAGGTGCCAAATCATATCATTTTTTGGCTGAAGATGAGCTAATTTGATTCCCAAGAAAGGCACTGGAAAATGGATGGAATGGCAAATGTATCAGGAATTTGTAGACGTGAGGCAGATGTATTGGTGAAGTACATGGGCACCAAGATGAGCTAATCTAGATCAGGTGGTGACAGTGATTGGGTTAAAGGAGCTAATAGTGGGGGGAGTTATGTGTACATTCAAAGCAAGTGATAGAAAACTGGCTGTAAGTGATCAGAGTTGCTGTGGATGCATAGGGCAAAAACGGTCAGAAGCCATCATGGATAAGCAAAGAAACATAACTAAGTAAAGGAAGAATCACAGTTTACCAGTAAACAAAGGTCTCATATTTTGTAGGGAATGAGATAGAGTCTAAATAAATATGTAGCTATTCCAAAATAAAATATATTGTTTAGTTTAAGTGAAGTTCAGTCAAGTTTCCATAGGGATTTATATTTATTTATTGAAGTCAGAAAGTTTCTTCTGCTTTTTGACCCTGAGATGTGCAGGATGATAGAATCTCAATATTTTCCCTTTGTTTTAAAAAACATTCTATAACACACTCATCTCATATTCACGGTCCTTCACTATTAATATTGTATTTAGAAACCTGGTAGGAAGTTATACCTTATGGAAAAGTGCTCAGAGAGTAGTTACAATCTTTATCACTAAAAGTTCTAGAATTTCCAGTAGTCAAATTTTAGTGATTAGATGTGTAATAATGTAACTATTGTCTCCTCAAGCTTCAAAGTGTAGTAAAAACAAAAGTCACACTTTACAGTTGTTTTGGGAAACCAGGAATTGTTTGTGTTTCATGCCAGGGCTGGCAGAGGTAAGAGAGATCTTACTGTTAGAAATTACATGTGAAGATCTAGCGCTGTACTTCTCAACATGGTAGATACTAGTCATGTGTGTTTGTTCAGAACTTGAGCATGGCTGATGTCATTTCACATGTGGAAATGACAATATTTTGGGATATTAGTTTTTAAAAGGTATAATATTAAAATATATTTCACTTGATTAATGTACTCTTATGTGGCTACTAGAATATTTGCAATTATATACATACACAACTTTCATAATATTTCTATTGGACAGTATTGAATAGACAATGCAGAGGATGTAGGTATTGGAGCAACAGAGGACTGGGAGAAATTCTCAGACTTCCTGGAGATATTGGAAAATGTTATGACTCCCACAATATAAGGAGGTGAACTCAAGTCATGTGCTTTAGATATTAAGTTGAAGATACTCTCCCAATTTTGAAGAATCTGAGATACATAACCACAGAAATTATTCAATCACCTTTATTATTTTATTTGTATTTTAAAACAAATAGAATAAAAATGATACAAAATGTCAAAACAAAATAATAGGAGATTAACAATGGTTACTATATTGTGTATTGTTATCTTCAAAGTAGTTGCTCAGATCACAACATATAGGCAAGGAAAAATGTTCAAACAATAAAAACACATGCTGTTTTTTTGATGAGCTAACAAAGGATAGTATAATTATCTATTTTGAATATATATATAATATGTATATATATATTATATATATATGAATCTTTTCCTTTCGTTTCTCTTTCCCTCATCACAGTTTTTTCCTTTTGATCAGTTTCTTCCCCTTTCACTTTCACAATATCTATTGAACATTTTGGATCTTATTTACACTTTCAGTTTTTTACACTAGAGAGACAATACGATGTTTACACATATGAGTCTGATTTATTTCACTTATGAGCATGGTTTAAAGTTGCATCCATTTACCTATGAAAGCCTCAAGTTTAATCCAATGATTTGTTTGAGTTTGAACAGGTGATATCATTTAAAACTTACTATTTAAATTTAGAGATACATAAATTGTTTCCCTATTGTAAAAATACCTATGTATTCTCATTTGAAAACATAGTATCATGGTGTTTACAAAAATTCTTCCTTATGTTCTAAGTGTAAATATGTTCGCAGTTCTCTCTGAACTGTCATATAAACAGCAAAATTATGCTGTCACATATTCCACAACACAATATTTTAGGTAAATGAAAAGTGAGAAGACATAGTCAATAAGATAATTCTGTTGACAGAATTGTTCTTGCTCTCCTCTCCCCGCCTTGAATCAGCAGATATTGGAAGAAACATCATCATAGAGTTAAGTATTTCAGTAGAAACTAATAAATACTGACTACTGGGTCCCTCTTTTATTCCTCCCCCTTGAATCTGCTGGTGAGTAATATTTGTTAAAAAGAAATCCCATTTCAGCTGAGAACATTTTGAGAAAGAGGTTCTGAAATGATGTTCCAATATATCCTTCCACCCAACAGGACGGAGTTTATATATGTAGAGATGAAGTAAAAGGATATAAGACGATCACTGGAAGCTATTTACACAACTCCCCTTCAGAAAGTTAAAACGAATTGAGTGTAGAATAGTGAGTGTGAGTGTGCTACTTATTGCAGACGACCTATGGGAAAAGCTATTCATAAAGTTTCTTAAATTCAGTTGTCTCACCTTCAATTTTTCACATGGAACCACCCTATCTCACCTGAACAAAAAGTTTTGCTATGTGGAAAACCATTCAGATAAAATTCTAAGATAACAAGCTTTCTTTGTATGGATATTCATCCCTTTTTTTCTTGAACCAGGAATCGAACTCAGGACCTCACATTTGCTAGGCAGGTACCATGCCGCCAACTATATCCCTGGATCTAAAGAAAAGTCCTGGACATTCATTGTTATATCTAACCTTACAGGGAGGTACTGTGAGGGATAGGCTGTTTCATTTTCTTTGAGATGTTTGAAGGAAAAATGTTTCTTTTTAAATTTAAAAATCATATGTAGTTAACATTGGAAATTGTGCTTAACACTTTGATTAGAGTTCAGAGAAGCTACTGTTTCATTATGTGTTAGGATGAAGGTGGTAATTACATCATACATTGTTCCATCCCTGACTCTCATTGTATATTTCCCTGAAAATAATTTCTTCATTAATTCCTCTCTCCTACCCTTCCTAGATCCAATTATTCTCTGGTGGTCCTTCATTAACCCACTGCATCTCTAACTTCCTAGAAAATTTTCCTCTTTTCTGGCAACCTTAACATTCATGTTTAGAATTATCATAAATGATAATAAGTGTGCATTTTGTATGTGTGCATGCATGCGTGTGTATGTGTGTGTTAAGAGTATGCACACTCTTTATATGCAATTAGTATTTTCATTTGTTTGCTTGACATGAGCAAGTGATTGTAGCATCCAGTTTGGGTTATCTCCACAGGAGACTTGCCTCCTTTTTCCTTTCATATAGCATATGACTATGTGGCTCCTCTACCTGTGCTTTAGTGTTCCAAAGAAGGCTGCCTTCCCTGGATAGATGATTCATGAGTGGATAGAGGCAAACATAGTGATTGATTCCACCAACAACCCATCCCAGCCAATTACTGGTCAGTGATATGTAAAAGAAAACAAAACAAAACATTGTATTCAGTTTGTGTGTGTGTGTGTGTGAGAGAGAGAGAGAGAGAGAGAGAGAGAGAGAGAGAGAGAGATCTGGGAGACATTTCTCTCTTTTTCAATTTTTATTTTTTAGTACAGTTTGCCATACATGATAATTATACTTCTCATAGGGAGTTGGTACATGTACATAACACATTCTAATTTATTTCATACCTTTCTCTTACCCTCCCTGCATCTTTTTGTCCTCCTCCCTTTTGCAAAAGATCTATTTCCCTATTTTTTATTATATGTTTTATTTTGCTTTTTTATTTATATTGAGGTTTCTTATGTAAGAGAAACTATGTGATATTTAAGCTTGTGTGTCTGATTTATTTCTCTTAATATTACTGTCTCAAGATGCATCCATTTTCCTACAAACTTGAGTCATTTGTAGCTAAATGGGAAATATTTCTTAATTGCCGAAGAGGGAGACAAAAGCCTTATAAGAATTATTTTCTGCCTTTGAACTTTAGTGTACCAAAAGTTGATGGTGGATCTAATGCAACTATTTTATAACCTTGAGGACAGCTGCCAGGAAGATCATTAAGAACCTGGGTCCATGCTGAAGGTACTGAAGAACTGAATGATACCACCTTATTCCTGGACCTTTTGTCATGTTAAATAATAAATGGTCTTATTGCTTAAATCATTGTCAGTTGGGTTTTCTGTTATTTGTAACCAAAATTGTTCTAATGGATTTGAAAATGGAGCACATAACTCTGAAAACTAATGCTAGTAAAGTCATTCTATGCATGATGCTATGTGACAAAAATATTAATACAGGACTTCTATTTTTTCCATTTTGCACAGTTGCCTTAGAAAATATTTAAGTTTGTATTTAAAATGGATAGGCCAATGAATAAATAAAATTCACGGACTTTTAGGGTAGAGAGAAATTGCAATTTATTTTTCATCAGTTTTATCATTGATTTCTCTGCTCAGATCTCTTCCATTACCCACACATTTCCTGGTCACTTTATCTCTAAGTCTCTCTCTATGGTGAGAGGCCCATTTACCTAGATCCATAATAGCTCTAGCAAATATAGCCCAGCCAACATAAGTACTTTTAGTAGCAGTAGTACATGCTGAAGATGTTTTCAGGGAATCCAACAAGAATGAAGATTGATTATTGGGACAGTTGAAGGGGTATTAAAGTGTGCTGCTAAAATTAATGGCAAATCTGCATTTTCCCTCTAAGGAAGTCAGTATTACTAACAAAGTGTGCAAGACAGGAACAATTTTTCAGTGAAAAAAATGTCATGTACAAATAAGGCTCAGAAGAGACTATTTGAGACATCCTAATTCAAACACCCACTCAGAGGAATGAGCCACGTGGGTAAGAATGATATTTACATTGAGTTATCCTTTAACCTCAACAGATTTATTTCAGTTTAACAAGACTTTGCTAAGAGTCTAGTGTAAGCTCAGCCCTGTAATAAGTGGTTGGCATGATCAGAGAAGGCAAAAAAAATAGTTTTCTGTTCTAAAGAATCTCAAAAATAGCCCTGAATCGATCTAAAAAGTGTCAAATTGAGGTACAAATAGAGTTATTTTTGAGCAAGTGCTGACTGGAGGACCAGGGTGTACTGTACAAAAGAGGTGGTATTTAAGCTGCATGATGGGTCGGGGATGTAGCTCAGTGGTAAAATACCTGCCTGGCAAGCCCAAGGTCCTAAGTTTGATTTCTGGTACCAAAAAAAAAAATCCTATTTCCAAACTGTATCATAAAGAATGAGTGAGATCAATGGAAAAAACTGGAACCCAGATGATAGACGTGACATTAAAAAACAACACTCCTGGACTGACAATAGAGCTGCAGTTACGTTGTATGTTCTTTATGGCTCCATTTTTGAAAGCTAGATAGACAAAGCAATTCATTATCCTATCTTCTTTTCCCTGACTTGCCAGATGTTAAGATTTCTCCATTTTAAGCTATTGTTCAGTGACTCAATTTGAGTGCTGCAGTTTCAGTCTTTACATCTGCATTTTGGTGACACTTTTTGCATAAAATGCATTCTCAGTCCTTTCCATAGTACTTATTTTTGATGCAGGGAACAGATGGTAGAACCCAACATCATTTCTCTTTATGGACCATTCAAGATGTAAGCGAGGAACATAGATAGTATGACATAAGACTGTTACAGATCTTTTACATTGCTTTCATTTCAATTACTTGATGATTTTCAAGAAGCAAAAGCCATTTCTTTTAGTTATATTCAAACAAAGAAGGGGAAATTTACATTTTTCATTGTCTTCCTAATCAGTTATCTCAGATTTTAAATACTGTATAATGGCATGATTTTAATTTTGTTAAATGGATAGAATTCTATTCTTTGGCATTTGCTCAGTTTTACCTCATAACTCCTGATCCTTTCAACATATAATATACATATGTTAGGCACCTACTCTGTGTTTGTTTTAGGAAATAAAATAATGACCATGATGAAAGATAGGTCCTTAAACATGTAAACCTAAGCAACCTCATGATAACGCACTTTGTCTACATTAGTGATGGCGAATCTATGGGATGCATGCTGTTGTTGGCTGTAATCATTTAAAGCTCTGAAAATTTTGCTACCACTGGTCTAGATGAAATATAAAACTTAGGTTCCAATTTGAGATCCACTACTTGCTAGCAGTATGATCTTGAATAAATATCTACAGCCCTTATTACATAAATATGCTCTTTTAAAAATAGGATATCAATATTTAGTTCTTAAGGTTACTATGCAGGTTAGATTTCCACTCTTAAAGCTACAGTAGAAGTTGCCTCAAATAACATATGTAAGAAATTTAACAGCATTGGACACAGAATCCACAATGAATACTTACTATATTCATTCTCTACAATGTTCCATGTTAGCGGTAAGGTCAAGGAAAGCCTCAAAAAGAAGATATTATATTTTTTGAGTAGAGCACTAAATGATACCTGGAAGACAGGCACAAAGTGTCTTCTGAGCAAAAGAAGCAGCTGTAAAATGGCATGAAGACAAAAAGTGGCTCAGGTCATTAGACAAACTGAAAGTACTTTGATATAATTTAAACACACGGTGAATGTGAAAGAGCAAGGATGGAGGGGTAGTAAGACTAAAGAAATATAAGTTGAAGCTTATGAAAATATTTGCATGTCACCCTAAGATATTTTCTCTAACATTTTCAAGGACAGTGAAATTTTTAAATAGGAAATTGATGTGGTCATATTTTCATTGGAAGTCAAGAGGGTAAATGTGGTAGTCAAGGGGCTGAATAGCAGCAAGGGTGACACTGTGGACGTTAGAATCTGGTTATCTCAATAATCCAGTTAAGAAAAAATAAGAAATTTAATTGAGGTAGCACAATGATGACCTAGAAGAAGAGGGTATGGATCAGCCAATTCATAAAAGGTAGAATCAGTCAAATAAAATATTATGACTAAAAAAAGATGACGGGAGTGTTGAGAAAAGAAAAACATTTAGGATATCTCACATGTTTCTAATTTGGAAAACTAGTTGGATTAAGAGAGGTTATTAACATAAATTGGAATAAGAGATCAGTATTGGCTATATCGAGCTTCAGTGTTCTACCTGACATCAAGTAGAATGATCAATGTAACCATTCTATAATTTAGAAGAGGCAATTGGACTAAAGCAGGGGATTTGAGGATGCATATATAATTAATGGTGAACCCTAAATTAACTACTGCTTAATTAAGATATGGCAGGAATCTGTAATAAAGAGTATGACTTTGTTTTTTATGTTTTAATCCTGATAGAGCTTTCAAACCCCACCACTCTCTCTTCCTCAACACCTGGACATTTTAATAAAAATCAGTGGACACTTTCTACTGCAATGTCAGAAGGAAGTGCAAATCATGAAAGCTCCAGCCTATGCAAAGAAATCCTCATTCCAGCCTTCTCATCTAACTATGAGAAAGTCAAGCCAGTCACCCATCACTGTGCTCTCAGGTCTCTATGAACCTGCTCAGGAGCCCACTGTGCTCCACCCAGAAAGTCATCATTCTCAACATCTAAATCGATTTTAGCTGTGCGTGTGCGTGTGCGTGTAGACGATCCATTGTGCCTCTCTTGTATGGCGAAAGGGTCAAATTTTGTCCATTGCCTAATGGTCAAGTGTGTGCCTTTCTCAAGATAACACATCTTCTTTGGATGCTTATGTAATTAAGATCATGGCAATAGAAGCATGGATTTGGTATGCATAATGTATAATGTATTGTATATCCTCGATCATCAACATCCTCCTCTAAGGGGCACATTTATTATAATTGATAAACCTAATTACCCAAAGCCCAAGAATTTGGACAAATGTCTAATGAAATGTTTCTATTATTATAGTATCATACAGTATATTTTCACTATCTTAGAGTATATAAATGGTGATCAAAATTTATAGTAAATGTTTAAAGTTTTAAGATTACAATAAAAGACACTGTCATAATCCTCCTCCTTCCTTAGAACACACTTAACCTGTCATTCTTGCTACTGAAAGAGTTTTGGAAGTTCTGTTCCATTTTTGGATGTACTTTTACCACACGTCTTTTTCTTTCTTAAAGAAAAAAAATAAAAAATGGTACAAAATTTCAAAACAAGATTGTAGGAGAGTAACAATGGTTAGTACTTCGCATATTGTTATCTGCAAAGTAGTTGCTCACATTACAAGCTGTAGGTATGAAAAACTGATCAACCAATATAGGCATAAACCTTTCCTTTCAACAAGCTAATAGCAACTAGTAGCATAACTATCATATATACTTTTTTCCATTTTCCCTTCCTTCTTTTCTCCTTTCCCTCATTCCAGTTTTTCTTTCTTTCTTTCTTTCTTTCTTTCTTTCTTTCTTTCTTTCTTTCTTTCTTCTTTCTTTCTTTCTTTCTTTCTTTCTTTCTTTCTTTCTTCCTTCTTTCCTTCCTTCCTTCCTTCCTTTGTTTTCTTTTCTTCTTCTTCTTCTTCTTCTTCTTCTTCTTCTTCTTCTTCTTCTTCTTCTTCTTCTTCTTCTTCTTCTTTCCTTCCTTCCTTCCTTCCTTCCTTCCTTCCTTCCTTCCTTCCTTCCCTTTTTTTCGTACTAGGAATGAAACTCTGGACCTTGCACTTGCCAGGCAGGCACTGTGCCACTGAGCTATATCCCCAGCCCTCTCTTTCCTTTTGGATTGTTTTACAGACATGTCTTTATGAAGTGTAACTGAAAAAAATATACAGTGAATATTGTTGCTGAAAGCCATTCAACAGAAAGGTAGGCTTGTAAAAACCATATGGTGGGTCCTCATTCACCTTATTCATGCAATTTATGGCTGTTTCCCAAAATCAAAATGATCATCAAAAATATATGTTTTCAATGCACTCAGAACATGGAGGCAGCTATGACAGCACAACTAGAGACAATCATGGAAGCAGATTTTCAGAACTGCTTGAGAAAGTGACAAGAAGGATGGGATAAGTGTATTTGAAGTGAGGCGCAATAATTTGAGAGGAATTAACTATAACAACTTTAATTCAAACACTAACTGTATTTTTTGATAATGCCTCTCATATAAAACCAAAAGTGGTCAGAGCATAGTGAATCTTTGGAGAAAACCAGCATTGAAATACCAGGCAAAGCCAGCTATGGTGGGGCATGCATGAAATTCTAGGCCAGTCTAAGCTACACAGTGAGACTTTGTCTCAAAAAATCAAATGCAAACCAAAACAATAAACACCAAGCAAAAGAAGAGGAGTTTATGAGACTCTTAAAAAAGACTTGGCTGAAAACTATAGTCAAAGGAATTCAATAAAGAAGAACTTCTTTATTTATTAGTACATCTTCACAGTACACACCTCACTGTGGGTATTTAGTGCACATACCTGACACGATTAATTCTTTTCTATATCCCTTTCCTCTCCCTTCCTTATACCCTCCAACCATCTAAAGGGCAAAAGAGCAAAATAAAGGTAGATAAAAGGAAACAGAGAGATAGATCTGCTGCAAATGAGAAGGGGACCAAGAGAAGATTATTTTAGAAAGGAAAACAAATTCACCAGGGTCACATATTTTACATTATTCAAACTAAACTTGAAAGCAGGTTACTGATCTGGTAGTTAGCATGAAGGGTACAAAGAAAGTGTTGATTTATACAACATCGCCTTGGGAAATCAACAACTGTCTCTCAAAATTTTGAGCATCATTTCCTTTTATCCACTTTTCTTCTAGAGAATCTGATAACTTACTGAGACAATCATGCAGGCTATTCTCAGTTTAACTCCCTGGATAAAAATGAACACCAGGCTCTTTCCTTGAAAAACATAATAGAAAAACTGAACAAGTTATTTAACCAGATTTCACTTAAAGTTAAAAGATAACAAAGGACAAATGAAATAACATGAAACTAGAATTTCTGGCTTAAAAAGTATGGCCCGCAGACCAGATATCTTAGGCCATTTCCTGTCCTAAACTGTAATCTGATTTCAAGTAATATCACACAAATTAAGATCCTCCAAGACATTATCACTTTTAAATATTAAAACTTTTAGAACAGGTTCAGTTTTGTATTTAGGGTTAATATGTGCTATATAAATGGAGTTGTATGTCCTGTGTGGATCAATGAACTGCAGTTTCAAATAATGTGCCAGTTTCAATCAGTGTCAGTGGTTGCTTGAGCTTTGGGTTGAAATGATTCTTATATCACAGTGGAAGTCAGTGTATTTTCTGACCTTTATTTTTCCACAGTGAGTAGAGATTTGTCCTGGAGCTTGCTGAATGGCCAATGACACATCTTGCCGTACCTGTGGGCTTATTTCTCTGCTTTTACACCTTATAAACTTCTCTGTTCTGCCTCCTGTTTCATAACCTCAAAATCTAAGTCACCTATATTCCAAAGCAAGTATATGGTTCAAGTTTTTTGCAAAGTTCTTTTTTTTATATATTCCTGAACCATTTAAGGAATAGGCAAAATGCACACCCATTTTCGACACTATCAATTGCAATTTGGGTCAAAGTGCAAGTTAACAGTTATTTTTTTCTTAGCATGACATATAGAGGTTATTTAGATTTGTGAGCTAGCATCATCACCTGCAGAATTACACAAATTGTTGTGTGTAAATCTAAGTTTTACTATACATAAATCATATTTAATTTTTATTTATCTGAACCTTAGTTTCTACGTCTATAAAACTGATTTTAAAACTGATTTTTTAAATAGAATTGTCTTTTTTGTATTCAAGACAGTTTCACTATTCAGTTCAGGCTGGCCTTGAACCTGTAGCAATCCTCTGGTCTCCACTTCTCGAATGCTCTGAGTGCTAGGATTACAGGCAAGCGTCACCATGCCTGGCTTTATAGAGTTTTAAGAGAGTGTATGTTTATGCTTAGTGCAACATGACATAGATAAAATTATGCAAATTAAAAATATAATTATTATTACATGAAAAGCTTAGGTGTTAGTAGCTATAATTTTTTAGATTCATTCTGTAGATCAGGAATCTAAGATCTAGTTAAGATAAATTTAACTGTCCAAAACCAATCAGCCAGAAAGTAGTGGAGCAGAAATTCTCATTTGATTTTGGGACACACTGTACAACTTCTCTGTATTGTTACCCATGGTGATTCACTGTTGCCTCCACTATCGTCACAGTTCTAAACTGAGCTTAAAAGTTGCAGATATCGTGCAATTACTTCTTGTGGACATTACTAATCCATTATTTTCTTATCGACTTTGTGTTACTGTTCAAAAAGGGGGTGGGCAAATTCCCTCCATTAATGGTTAGAATGATAAAAGGACCTTTGAACACAAAATCTGGAGGTTTTTTTCAGTTTCTTTAAAAGACATCATGGAAAGTTATTGGATTGTTGGAGTTTTCCAATATTTACACTCAAAATCCTTCTTAAAATGGTCATCTTTTTTTCTCTTGGAAGCAGCAACACTAACATTTCTTTATTTTTAGATATAGCAACTGGTTTCTTAAATGAGTTCTAATCATTTAGTAATGAGACCAACCAAATAACACTAGTCTATATAGTATTTTCAGAACATAATATTTATCAATTAAATATTCATTTCTTTAAAAGCATTGCATCTACAGTGGTTTTATCTTATATCATATATACATATAGCATGCATTTCAACTACTACATGAAAGTAATATTTAACTAAATTTGAAATAACCTAAGTGTGAGAAAATTTTAATAAAGGCTGAAAATTTTAGAGGAATTTCAAATAACTTCACAAATCATTTTTGTCGATGAAATTTTATATTCAAAAGTGTCATTCTTGAATTTCTCTCTTTTTAAAAAAACTATTTTAAATCAGTTTTAGCTTAACAAGAAAATTGAGAGAAAGGTATAGAAAATTTATATAGACTCCCCCTATATATACATTGCCTCCCCTATTGTCAACTTTCCTCATTGTAATGCATTTGTTACAATTGATGAACCTACAGTGTGCACATGGTAATTGTCCAAGATCTATAGCTTATATTAGGATTCACTGTTCACATTGTATATTCTATAGTTTTGGACAAATGTATAATGAGATGTGTCTACTATTATATCATACAGCTATGATGTCCTAAAATTTTTCACTATCCTATTTATCAACTATTTATCCCCACATCTTCCACTCTAGAAGCCACTATTCTTCATACTATGATTAATGCCAAATTGTTTTCAAGCAAATCACTACTTTCAATTAAATTATTACATTCCAAAGCATCATAGTTGAGGTTCCTCAGCTGCTTTTTTGGGGGTGTGTGTTTCTTTTGATATTCCATCCACATTTTGATTTTTAAAATTTTAGTACACATCATATAAGATGTCATTTTCTTCTTTTCACTTACTATGATGGCATTTATGCTATAAAATTGCATGAAAAATGCTTACTCTATACCAGTGATAGCAAAACTTTTAGAGTGTTCAATGATACAAATAGCCCACTATAGCACATACGCCAGAAGCTCGCCACCACTGCATTAGACACTAGAAATTATCTTGGGTGTTTTATGATGCTCTTAAGTCATGTTCTAATTACACACAAATCAGTTGATAGATGGATGTCCAGAAGGTTTACTGGTAAAATAATTTAACATTCTGGACCATCAAACATTTTTTTCTGAAAAATTCCTCTTGATTACTAAATAGATAAATTTCCAAATCATGGATCGAGCTTCAAATGCAGAGCTATTTGACCTATATTCAAGTCTGTGTGAGTAAGGGCAACTTGGGTCCAAATAACAGAACACCTTAGCCAAACTGGTGTAAGCAAAATGGTATTTAAGAACTTGTTCGTTTACATAACTAAAAGTCCAAACTTGGGGCTGTTTCAGTTGGATTCAATGCACAAAATGTGTCATCAAAACGTGGTTTTTCACTCTCTGCCTTTGGCCTCCTATTTTATTTGCTTCAATCTCAGGCTTTACATAGTAAAAGTATGAGGAGAGTAATAAGCTCTTATAGCCACTTATATTCAACCCAATAAGGAAAGAGTGTTTTTCTTAGAGGCCCTGGGAAAAGCCTCAGTGTGATTTGTAGACCCTTATAATGCGATTATCACTGCACAAATCACTGTGGGATAAAAAATGTACTGTTATTGATTGACTTAATTTCAGCCATGTTCTTTATACCAGTACTTCCTTGGAAGTATCAGAAACCTTTACAGATATGATGAATAATCTTGCCATGAAAAAATTACCCTCACTTCTTTAAACTTCTTCAGAACATCTTTAATGTACCCCTTCCTTAAAGGGGATCATAAAGAAATTTATTTCTATATTCAATTTCTGCTAGTAAGTACTCTTTTAGGAAAAAAAATCCTCAAACCAAAATATGTATTGTAGGAGTTGGCTAATGGGATTCTTGTGTATTCTTCTGCCACCTGTCATCTTGGGATCTCTCACCATTCATTATCTGGTAGCAGGCCTGCAGTGTGCAGATGGAAAAGTCACCCCAGAGGGAAGAGAGCTGTTACACTCTACCCCCCTTCTGGTTCCACTTCTGTGCAAAGCTAATTTAGTCAGGCACATGATTCACTCACTCACCTTAAGTTCAAGCCAGACCTTATTCTATTTTTATTGCTTTAATTTTATTATTCACCCACAAGTGTATCCATCTCAGTTTAGGTATACTTGTGAGTAGGCAAAGATATAAGACAAAGGATATATTCTTTCATTACTCCTATTCTAGACCTCCCATTATCACTCCAAATTATACAAGTACTTCAAAAGCGTTAGAAAGGTACTCTGAAGTCAGAACCGCAGTGAGTGAGTAGCATACTGATTGGAAATCCAAGTCAACATCCAAAATGGTCTGTTGTAATAAGGGCCCTGGAACAGAGGGCCAAACAAGTGTGGAAACTTAAGCAAATTCAGATTGGGCCAGGTTGGCATATTGGGCTTATCAGTACTATTATCAGACTGGTTCTGATCAATGACATGAACAGAGAAGTGGTTAACAAGAGAGAGGAAGGTAGTAAAATCCCCAAAGGAGTCATAATTACTACTTTTGGATAATATCCCAAAGCAAGGAACTAAGAGTAGAGCTTTGAAAACTAAAGAGAATTGAAATGCTGAAATGCTGGTATATTTGACTAAGGTCTCACACAATTAATTAAAATTATTTTAGGTACAATAATGACTGTGGTTTGGTGGGGGCTATAATGTACTGCTGTTAATTAACCATTAGAACTTGGTCAATAACACATGAGTCACATTTCTTAATTTAATAATATGAAATTATATTCAATTCAGCTATAAAGAAATGTTTAGCTGCATCAGTGAAATCCACAGTATGTAGATAAATGCTTCCATTTGATTTTCAGTGTGAATATAGAAATATGAATATGGGTAAATCTGAAAAGCTTATTTTCTGCCTCATACATGCATAGTAAAGTGCTCCTTGTTATCTAATGTATGAGAGTAAGGAAGAGGGTAGTGAAAATACAATAATATAACAGTGTCAAATAGCAGAATATACATGAAACAGTGCCATCTAAACAATATTCTGAAAACATGTCTCTTTTCAGATAGTCTTCTGCATAAATAATTCAATGCTGAATCAATAATTATTTGAAGCATCAAAATTATTTTAGATATTCTGAGGCAATAGGAAAATTTAGTTTCTTCTAATCACTCTTAGAATACTACAAACACCAGATGTGCGAGGCAATTTCCCTTATACAGCAAGCAAGCAATCCATTTTCAAATGGACACCAGCTGGCTGTCCTCTAATTCAATTAGAGTCTGATATTATCTCCCTGGAGACACTGTTAGCTCCCACAGTGTAAGGACTCAATAGTTCCACCAGATCACCCTCACCTTAGAACCAGAACATCACCTGTACTTCTGTCTAATCAGCTACAAATTGAAGTTTATTCTAACCCTCCTGAGGTTCAACTAATATGCTAGAGTGGATAACAGAACTCAAGGAAACACTTGACTTACATTTACTTGTTTATTGCAAAAGTATATTACAAAGGACATAGATACAATCATGTATGGGGCAAGGTATGAAAGTAAAGATTTGGAGCTTCTGTGGCCTCTACAGGCATGCATCACCATCTAGGAACCTCCATGTGCTATCTGGAAACTCATCCAAACTCCATTCTTTGGGAGTTTTATGGAGACTTCATTATAGTGAACAACTGGCTGTGCTCTGCCATGAGTTACTGTTAGTTACTGAGTCACATTATATAGGACAGCGGTTTTAAAGGTATACCATGCCCCAAGTGACTCCATTTTATAAAGCTGAAGTTTGGCCTGTTGTTATCCCATTTTGAATATAAGTGCCAAGGGCAAATGACTCTATACATTGTTTGGACAAGTAAATAAGCACCATATACCAGAATAATCACAAAGTACAAAGTATTCAATAAAAACTTATTGAATTAAATCAGGAGTACATGGGACCTGGGCATACCAAATTACATAAGGAAAGCCAGACACATGAGTTTATCAAACACACCAGCTACAACTCCCTCACCTGAAACTTATAAAAGGTGGCACACTTCCAAAACTGGTAGGGTGCTAACACCTACACTAACCCTAATCCAAATATGAATCCTAACCCTAACTCAGATCCTAATAGTAACCCTAACTCTAACCCTAGTATACTCAACAGGTTAAAGCTGATGAAATTTATCTAGCTTGTGAAATTCTTGTTATTCAATAAATTCTAACCTGTGGAAAGACACAAACATCTCCAGTCTATGTTAATAGTGTAGTTTGTTTATGACAATTGATTCAGCCACCTGGATTTCATTCATTAAAGTGTAGGGAAACTAGTGACAAATAATTGGAAATAAATGAAAATTTTAAAAATAAATTAAACCATTTGGCAATATAGATAAAATCTGACACCTTTATCAGAATCTCATGAAAGACTAAAGCTTGTTCTCTCAATCAAAAGCCTGGCTCACACCATGGTATAGTCGTACTCCATTTAAGGTGACACCTGACTTGGGTGCTGGGATGTCTTTAATCTGTGTAAATCAAAGACTGTAGTTAGATAGCTGGAAAGACACATTGCCTACACTGTGAAGGGTCTCTGTTCTTTCATGGGGTTAGCAAAATAATAAATACAAAGCAGCAGAAAGTAGGTAAGCACACTTCAGGATGCACATCTATGATATCTCAAGTAGACTATTGAGTTATATTACACTAAGGAATATTTGAGTAGGCAAGAAAACTACAAAAAAAGTTAGCCATAGGCAGAAAGTTAAGGGACAGATTAAAAAATAAACTCTAATACATCACTTGCAACCGGAAGCTCATGGTTTCCCACAGAGCAGGAGGTTGGAAGAAAAAGAACAATATCAGTAACAGGACATAGAATTAAAGGATCTTAATAAAGTAAACCCATTAATACATAAATCACTAAGGGAAGAGTACCTGCAACATTGTTATAAAAAAACTGTCAAAAATTGATAAAGACAAATGCAAAGGCAAATAATTACTACTTAGAATATTTAGGCAACATAGAGCTGCAGATAATACAGTGACCAGAGATTTAATATATGACGCCTGGGAACCACAGAAGACCCTTCCACATGCACACATACACACACACACACCTGGAGCACCCAAGATATTTTAATAATTATCTTTGGAAGAGGATCTACATAGCGTGACCAATTATAACTAGAAAAAACAGTAATAGATTGTATCCATGGACAAGGAAGGCCTTAAATTAAAGCAGAGACAGAAAGCACACTAGGGCAGGATCACAAAATCTTATGACAGACTTCACATGGAAACAAACCACAAACCTTGTTTGGTTAGTACACCTGTGGAATGGAGGAATGTATATAATAGCCATAAATGGCTCTGAAATGAATCACGTCTCTTCCCTAGAAAATTCCTCCTTAAACCCGGAGCTATAAATAACTCCTCAAAAAGAGTACTGTCATAATGAGACTGCAGAACAGGAAGCTTAAGAGCTTACTGCAACCCTACGAAATTTGGGAATAACTTAAAATGGAGACACTCAGAGTAAGGAGCCCCTGGAAGCTGCTGCTTTATACAGTATAGAGTAACTCAGAGCAGGACACAGTCTGCTGTTCACAATTACTTAAACATGCTTGATTCCATCGTTGTCCATTGGTGTTCAACTTAAATTCCAGCCCCTTTTCCATCCCCCTCACTGTGGAAAGGTTCCAAACTTTTAATCAGGCCTTGCGCTTTTTGATGACCATCTCCCATCCTGAAGCTGTTGGTTGGCTGCCAGCCAACAGAAAACTCATTACCATAGAGAAAAACTCATTTCTTTGGAGTCTAGGGATTGTATACCAACAGACAAGACCAAAGATAAAATACATATTTCACAATATCACTGATATATTCTAAAACTTCCATTAGAGCCTGTGAAATATCCAACAATGAGAACTGTAATGTAATGACTTTTAGGGTATATGTTATATATCCTCTAATTAATTATATCTATTTCAAGAAGACAAATAGAATATAGTATGGGTCTTAAAGTAACTAATAATGCTAAAATGTCTCTGTAAATATTCACATCTGGAAACAGCAATTTTCAAGACTTGCCATCTATTTACAATGACAATATTAAATTTGCCTCCCTGTAAAGGTTTTAATAGTCATGGAAAATATGATAAAAAGTTTTAACATCTACAGCCACTCTCAATATATTTTCAATTTAATAAAAAGCATTATTGTACAATGTTTTTCCATTTAATTAAACCAACAGTTATTGAATGCCTACTATTTGGAAAGCAAATTACTAGGGACAATAGCAGATACAAGAGTTTTCCAGATGCGTAGATATTATTGCAAATAAAAGCAAACAGTTGCATAAATAACACTTAAAAACCAAATCAATGTTATAATAGAAATACCATTATTTTAAAACAGTACAAATAACACCCTTATATTTGAAGTAAAAATAACTTTAAATCTTTAATTTTTCTAGTTAATTATACTATCAGACAACACTAATAATGTTGACCAACTAGAAAAATATTCTGTAGTCATTAAATAAAATAGTATAGTAGAGTATAGTAGTTATCAGAAATGAATGTCAGAATCAGAAAGGGCTTATTAGGACAAAATGCTGGGCTGCAACTCATTTTTTCTTATTCAGTAGATTTGAGGTGAGAACCACTAGTATCCATTTCTAAAAGTTCCCAGATGATCCTGATCTGGGGGTGTACACATTAAGAACCACTGGATAGAGGGGGATCTAGGGCCACACAACCCAAATCTGAATCCTGGCCTACTATTTGTAATTGTGTGATCCTTGAGGTATTCTTTTATTCATCCCAACATGAAAATGTATATAATGAAAACACTAACTGAAGATGCTATCCAATTATCAAATCATCATTCTCTTCCTCCTTCTAGCCCTACAGCTGGACAAATGTTCCCAGCCTCACTTGATGTTATGTGTGAAGCTGTGACTGAAATCTAGGCAAGAATATGAGCAGAAGTGCTGTAGGCCATTTTCAGTCCTGACTCCTGACAACTCCCACACAGATCATTCACGCCTTTTCCATCACTTCTGGTTTGAGGTAAATGAGCATGGTAAACTTCAAATCTGTGAGTTGAACATAAAAGCCACAAAATGGAAGCAATGTGAAGCAAAACTTAAAAAAGAGCTACTTGCCAAACACACATACTTGAGCTTTATATGAGAGAAATCTTGATGTACTCTTCCTGTCTGTTGCATCTGGCTTGCTGTCTGAGTCATAGGTGAACAGTAAATTGCTGCAATGATAAAGAAAATCTTTTGGAGGAGTGGATCAATCTACCGGTGGACATGATTAAACATGATAAGCTCCACATCAGTGCAAATTATTTTTAGAAAAACTATATGAAGGGTTCTATAGAAAATATTCCTCAATAGGTAGGTAATACAGAGTAGTATAATCAACACTGAGAATCTTTCCAAGTGTAATATGCTATGACATTATGTGTTGAATGCAAATAACTAGAATGTAGCTTCTGAGAGCTATACATTTATCTTTAGCTACATTTTATCTCCTTTCTTTTTTTCCCTTCTCAATCAGTTAACTTTCATTAAGCATCTAAGATATGCCCAGCCTAGGCCATAAGGTGCATGCTGTCTAGCTGAAGAGAGTAATTGTGAAATAACACATTTGAAACAATCAGTAATCAATATAAGAAATCATTAAACAATCCAATACAAAGTTATTGAATAGGCAGGCATTGTGGCACACATTTGTAATTCCAGAATTTTGGGAGATTGAAGAAGGAGGATTGCAAGTTTAAACCAAATTTAGTCAAATTAGCGATTTTGTGAGACCCTGTCTCAAAATACAAAAAGATAAAAATGGGCTCAGAATGTAGCTCAGTGCTGAGGCCCTAAGTTCAATCCCCAGGACTGAAAAAAATGTTGACAGAGTTGCTTCAAATGTGTAACTGTGCACATGAAAAGTATATCAGCCCTCTGGATAGCCAATTAAAAAGCTAAAGTTCAAGTTTCTTTTTTGTTAAAAGACTGTGCTAATGTGAACTAGTCGTTTAGATTTCCTTCTCTCTTCTATGAAATAAAAATAACAATTCAGTCCAATTAACTATGAAATAGAGTGTGGAAGAACTGAAATTGGAATTAGAAAGCATAATACAATAGAATAATCTATTTTGGACATAATGTTTCAATTCAGTTATATTTTCATTGCTTGTTTTCTTTGGACATATAATCAGAATTTTGGCCTCTATTGTTAAATCAACTAAGAGTCATTCATTCCACCTAGTGTCATACCCAGAAAACTTATCAGCTTTGTGTTGGAAAAATCCAATAGACCTCTGGCCTTCCATAGTAAGTAGTGTGACTGGAACTCTTCACTTAGGACTTAAGGTGTTTTCAGTAGCCAGTTATAACCCTTATTGTTGACCACCTGGTTGAATGCAGGGTAAAAACAAGAGTCTCAAATGTTTCAGTAGGACTTGTTTGGTGAGCCAATAAGGACCAACTTGGAGATTGCATTTTATGAGCATTATTTCATATTGTGGTACATAAACCAAATAGCTTCTCATATCTGAAGAGACAGCAAAGAAAATTATAAAGAGGAAAATTTAATGTTTTTCTAAATGCTATAATATAATAATAATTGATGTGAAATTGGGCAAGTTTTTGCTGACTAGCTAAACTTCCCAGCCAGCTTTAAATGTTGCCTACAGCTGCATTCTTTTCATGGAGAAACAGTTCAAATTTTGTACATTTTATCAGACCCATTTAAAAATAATTTCCAAAATGTTTTCCGCTGGTTCTGTTTTGAAGATTTTTTTTACATCTGTAATATATTTCTTGCATGTTATTTTGCCATTTAGCCCTTTTGAAAAAGAAATGAATAAAAAGTTCCATTTCAGCTTTTCCAAACTTGTCTCCATTTCAAATGGTCTTTTCAACCCATGTGAGCAGTATTTATGAAAGATTTGACAACCTGACTTATTTTGAACAATGTCTTCAAACCATAGAATCAGAATATTCTCATACTAGAAGTAGAAATTTCCAATTAAAAACAAAATAATTAAAGGCAAATAAAACTTCCTAAAGTTGCACAACAATTATTTACAAATGGGAACTATGCACTAAAGACTTAGCAAAGCATATAACACATGATAAAAACTCGATTAATATTTGAGTGAGATGAGTGTTGACCAATTACCAAATTTTAAATGTTTTCTTTTTTAATTTCCTGAGACATTGAAATAATATTGCTTCAATCACTGTAGTTGAAGATCTTAGCATCTCTCTCATAATTAATAGCATAAGTATATAATACATATAATATCCAAAGATTATTAATAATAATTGATTTTTGTCTTTTTGCTTTGAGTTCTCTGTTTTGTTTGCATAAGTTTTAAAATGTCATTATATATGTAAGTGCTTAGGATCATTATATTTTCTAGCTAGTCACCCTTTTACCATAATGAAATCATTCTCTTTGTTGCTATTATTTCTTATTTTATACTTTGCTTGATATTAATATAGCCACACCAGACTTCTTATGCTTTGTGTTTGGAGATTATAACTTTTTCCATTCTTTAAATTTCAACCTGTCTTTATAGTTTAAAAAACACTTATTAAATTGTTCACAGAGGGTCCTGCTTTTTATCAAGTCTGATAATTTCTTCCTTTTAATTGAAGTTTTTGATCCACTTACATTTAATGTAATTATTGGTGTGATTAGATTTGAAGCTACCACTTTGCTATCTTATTTTCCCCTCTGTTCTTTGGACTTTTATTCAGTAACACTCATTTGCATTCCAAAGTAGACACAAGGATATGAGGCCAAGAACAGAGACTTAGGGAATAACATTAAGTATCTCACTCTTCTGGTTTTTTGCTATAGAAGAGGCACTTCCCCCCAACATTGCTTTAATTCAGTCCCTCCTCACCATTAATATGAATATGAATCATTTTAGGATCTTGTTTAAATTCGGATTATAATTCAGAAGTTCTGGGCTAGGGCCTGAGACTCTGCATGTCTAACAAAGTCCCAGGAAATTCTCATGCTCTTGGTTCAAGGCTAAAAATTTCGTCAAGGAATTGCCAGCCATCACAACTTCTACCTATGTCTTCATATTTTGGGGAGAGAATTAGTTGAGCAGTTCTTCCAGAACTCTTCACAATGGTAAAGAGATTTAGTTTAAAATAACATTAAAATTCAATAAAAGTAAACATGAGAATAAATAGCAAGTGGAAAATTGTCTTACTAAAAATGAGTGAAAGGTGCAAAAGATTCAATTAAGGAAAGAGAACAAATCTGTTTTGTATGGCATACACAAGTAGAGTAAATAAAATATTATTACAGGTTGTTTTGTAAAGGTTTATTCTCTTTTGGTTGACAAAACCTCTAAGTAAAATGTACTCCCCAGAATACCAAGAAATATCTTCCACTCAAGATGTTTTGCTTTTCATTGAATTTATCTACTTGCTCAAAAATGTAAACATAAATAAGCAATGGTGCTCTTAATTTTTTTAATACAAAATTCTTTCTGTTTCTCAAATTTGGGCTCTCTTCAACGAAGTTCTTAGATTCCTAAAGATGAGAGTATTTAGTCTCTCCTAAGTATTACATCCACACTGAAAGAAGGCATCTACTTTTCTCCAATCTCTACTATTGGTGTTCAGATGTCCATTTTCATAGAAAAACACTAAGCACATTAATACCCATTAATAAAATAAACTCTTGTGTTCTATTGCACAAAAAAGTGATTCTATTTATTAGTAAATTCCTGTGTATTTCAAAGTACCTAGAAGAGAGGCTTTTGAACATTCCCACTACAAAAAAGGATAAATATTTGAGGAGATAAAAATGCCAAATATCCTGATTTAATATTATACAATGTTTAATTGTATCAAAACATCACACTGTACCTTATAAATATATATAGCTGTTACATACACAAAATATCATATAAAATTTTAAAACTGCTGAACAACTCATATATAGATTAAAGCTTATTAATTATGGACGTGTATTCCACAGATGATGAAAGAACATTTGGAAGTCTACTACCCCCAAAGCGTAGGACATCCACCTAACAGAAAAGCAACTAAATGACAGAATAAATGCAATAAAACAAAGAAAATGGGTTTTTTCTCATGTACACTTGTACTGCTAAGTCTGTCCATGCTCATTATTCTTTATCAAATGGCAAGGATAAAAGGAAATTTGTAAGAAGTAAATGTTTCTACCTCCATTTTGTACCCATTACTATTCCTCCTGTTTCAGAATTTATTTTAACATAATTATTTGCACAGGTTCTATGTTATTACTTTTTTTATAGAGCCAATTGCTAGTGCAGTACCATGACATAATGGATGTTCAAGAAATATTTGCTAAATAAATATGTTACACATATGGTAATTCATTATTTAAACTCCTTTGCATCTTTTCCTAAGAAAATAAAAAACATATACATTTACATTTAAGCATATATGTACACTGTAAAACTGGAATGAGAAATCTATTTGGTTTTATTCAGAGTATATGATAAAATGCATTTATTTTTATTAATTTTATGAATACTAATACCACTGAAATAATTCTCATACTTAGCAGAATCTCTTAAATATTTGTCCTAGTTAGAATTAATCAATTAGAAAAAACATTTCTCTCCTTTAAAAGAAACATTGAATCTTATCTAACTGTGGAGCTCTTTGTACTCTGAAACCATAACTATTTATGGTAGACACTGATAACCCTTCATGATTCTTCTGTTAGTAAAGGGCTTGTTGCCTCAGCTGCTGACAGTACTGTTGGAAGGCAGCCTTCAGCTGTCAGTCCCTTCTTTGCCTCAGCTACAAAGTACTATCTAGCCCAATGTCACACACCACTTACCCGATGATGCAAGTCCACTGAACAGCCAAGGTAAGGGTAAAAAGATCTGGCCATCTTGACCAAACTTTGAATAACACTGGGGGTGCATTTTAAATTCAGAGCTTCCTCAACTGTGGATGTTGCTGAATCTACCTAGTATCTCCTTGGCTTCTTTCCAAGCACTGCTTTCTTTCCTTTGTACCTCAAGGGCATCTAGAATAAACATTTTGCATAATAAACCTTCATCTCAAAGCCTGCTTCCTGGGGAGCTCAATTTATGCTAAATATTATTCCATGTTATTTTTATAAAAATCTAAGGAAATGTTTATAATTACCCACTGAGAAAAAATTGTTGCATTTTACACAGTCTACATTATCAAAGGACACTTGTATTGGTTCAGAGGTGTTAGACAAAGATTCACATTGCCTAAGTTACTACTCTTTAATGTTTTTTTTTTATCTCATCATTGTCTCATTGGTCCAGAGTAGTGGGCTAAGAGTCATACTGTCTTGGGTATTCCTCTACAGTGAAAAGAACTTTTCTTGAAATGTCGACGTTGTTGGACAAAGTTAAAATTAGTGAAGTAGTTGTCAAGTTGATTTCCAATCATGAACTAAGTTCTGGAAATTTCCCTTCATACTGAAGAAATTATTTGACATCTAGAAATATGTAGCTTCACAAGACCAAACCTAGATATTTTCTCTGGCTTTTTAAGTCTCCTGATCACTAATCCTTCTGCGGTTCTAGCCTGTTTGGTTTGTAGTCTTCTTCCCCAAATTTATCTCTGTATCTGTTTATGCTAGGTATTGATAATTTCAGAGAGGGATAAGGAGAGGTCGCCATGGTGAGCCATCTTTTGGTTTTCTCCATGGTGATCCTTGCATAGCTAATAAATATACAACTTGATTTTATTTCTTATCTTGAAATTACCACTGGCTTTAGTTTTAGAATATGTGGTGAGAGAAACCATTGGGACTGTATAGTAATTTGTGATGCAGGTAATGCCACACTTTATTAGAGATTTACTCTCTCTTCCATTTTTTCTTTCCCTTCTGTAAGAATACAAGATCCTCCTACATTTTGTATGAATGCTATCTCTTCCTCACTCCGTCATTATACAAGAGACTAAAGTATACTTAAATAATAAAGCAGCATATTACCTCCTCCAGAGGATAGATTGATTTTTGAATAGAAACAATAATGAATCTCTAATTATGGAAGTTTATGCATTAAAAAGTATGTGGGTAGGGAAAGAATAGGAAGAGGTCGAGGAACAAGACCTGTGTATTAACTACTGTATGCCTTATTTTCCTCATCAGTAAAAGGGAAGTGTAACATTACGTACCTTTGTGGGTCACTGTGGGATAATTGAGATAAGATATGTAAAATGCTTAGAACACTTTTGACTTGTTTAACTAGTGCTTTACTGCTTTTGTTTTTGCTGTTGCAGTACAGGAGCTTGAACCCACGGATTCACACTGATTAAATCTCCAGCTCTCTTTTTATTTTTTATTTTGAGACAATATCTTTGCTAAGTCACTAATTTATTCAGGCCAGGCTCAAACTTGTGATTCTTCTTGCCTTAGCCTCCCAGACTATGTGATAATACATCTGATTTATTGTTGTTTTATATTAAAATTTATTTCTACTAATTAGAATAAGTTAGGAAAAGTTTCCTTTTGAATCCTTAGCCTACAGTATTTAATTATCAATGTCTGATTATTTTGCTTATGAGCAAGTTATGAAGGCTTTCTATTCAAACAGTGATCTATAGGTTAGTAGCATCAGCCATAGTCAGGTGCTTGTTAGAAGGGTAGAATCTCAAATCCCACTCCAGACCTCCCAAAGCAAAATTTACATTTTAACAAGATTTGGAGGTATCTGTACACATATTAAAGTTTAAAAAGCTCATCAGTAGGTGTAGTGGTTTGAAATAGAGGATTTGATTGAAAGAAACTCAAGTTTCAATTTACTATCTATATAGACTGCAAGTAAGTTAACTTCTCTGAATCTCAGGTTCCTCATTTGTAAATGTGGGATAATCACATCTATCCAGTGTATTGTCATGAGGATTAAATGGAGAGTGCTCATGGATGTGCATACTGGGAAAATACAAAATGCTTAAGGAATCATGATTATAAATAGAGTAGCTCCCCTTTATCCACATTTTTGTCTCCACAGTTTCAGTTACCTGCAGTCATCTGAAGTCTAAATATATTGGTTGAAACATTTGAGAAATAATAATTTGTAGATTTTTAATTGCATGGCATTCTAAGTAATATAATGAAATACTGCACTATCTTCCTCCATCCCAGTCAGTACATGAATTGTTTTGCTGTTCACTGTATCCATGCTGTGGAAACTATACAACCACTAATCCCTCAATATTTATGTTGGTTATCAGTTTGTCTATTGTATTGTTGCACTTACTGTGTTCAAGGAACCCTCATTTTACTTAATAATTGCCCCAAAGTGCAAGGGTAGTGATGCTGGAAATTTGTATATGCCAAAGAGAAGCTGTAAAGTACAATACTTCCTTTAAGTAAAAAGGTAAAAGTTCTTGATGTAATAGAAAGGACAAAAAAAATTCATACGACAAAGTTAAGATCTATAATACCTTATGTTCACAAAGAAAGTGAGTTATATGATCACAGTCATATAACTTTCATTACACTGCATCATTATATTATTTTGTATTTTATTTTGTTGCTAATAATCTCTAATTGTGCCTAATTTATTAGTTAAACTTTAACAAAAGGGTGTACATGTAGGAAAATCATAGTGCATATAGCATTCAGTATTATCTACAATTAGTATTCACTGGATCCTTGGACTGTAGCCCCCAAAGTCAAAGGGAGACTACCCTGCTCTGAAAACTATCTCTCAGCTTTTAGAATATGCAATTTTAAGCTCCCAACAGCAAAGAACTTGACATCATTCAATACAGAATTGTTTATATACACTCAAATGATTTTTAAAAGGTATAGTAGGATCATCTTAGATAAATGAAAGAAAGATGTTTAGTTCTATTCTGTATTGGAAAGCATGGAATATTAGGGAAAGGATTTTCATTTATACTTTTTTGGGTCTTTCTCTGCTCTGCTGAGTAAGATTCATTCAGCTTACACACAGAAATGGTCCATGGGCTATGATATGTGTTGGAGATGCCAGCATGTTCAGCCAAGCATTTGAGATTTTTACACAAAATTTTCCCTGACAGTGAGTGCAGCAAGCTTTGTTTAGGTCTATGAAACTAAATATAATATTTACATACTGGACTTTGGAGAGACTGGACTTTAAAGTCTTTGACCCTGGATTGGTAATCACAAGATTTTTATTCTAAAACTCATTTCCTATTTATATCATGGTTAAAATCAGGAGCTTTTGTAATTTTGTAATTTGTGAAATAAGAATTATAATAGCTCTTCCCTCTACAGATTATTAGGATAATTAAATGAGATAAACTATGTAAAGATTTTAACACTGTACCTAGCTTCTAATAAATACTCAAAGAATATAAATAGTTGTAATATTATGCTTATCAGATTGCTTTCTTTCAAATCCTATACTGTTATTCTGACTCTGGCCTGTTTTCTTGATCCCAATACTGATTTGTGGCTATATCCATTCTCTAACTACATGTATCATAGAAATTTTGTTCTAAGAATTAAAACAAAGAACATGACACAACAATAGAAAGATGAGATGGCATAGTAGAAAAATCCATATAAGGTCATTTACCAGATGATTGAGTATTGGGAGAACAAATTTCAGTATTGTTGAAATGGTAGTGTAACAGGGCTCTAAGAGACTCGGAGCCATTTTCAGCTTTTAATGAGTTCCCCAAGGAAAAACAAAAACTACCACCCCAACAAGCCTTTCCCCACACCTGAATGGTCATTTAGTTGCCAGAACTCTGGAGACTAACACATTGGTAACTTTTGCTGCAGAATACTAAAACAGCAAACTTAATCAAAGTCTTGATCAATCAGTGGCAATAATACTTATACATGAAGTGCATAACATGGGAACTTGTACTATATATTCATGGGACTTCCTGAAATAGGATATAATAAGGATTTAGGAAGATTCAGTCACCTTAACTAATCAATCTTAACTGGGGCAAGTGACAAGGATTTCAATAAAATTCCACAGCTAGCCTGAAATATTACTACGAGGGTGATTAATACCACATATCAGAGGAAGCTCATCAAATTTTGTCTGAATGTTCAAATGTTTCCTCAGGATAGGTTCTTAGAAGTAGAATAACTTACTCAAAAGATAGCAATGTATTTAATATTATCAGTATATTTATCAAATTGTTTTCCAAAAGAATGGTTACCACTGTATTCTTCCATCTACAGTGTATTAATATACCCTTCTGAGAGCATCAGGAATTACACAGAAAATTAATTTTTGTCATTCTTTCCTAATTTTTTGGTCAAAACTCTTCTCTAATTAATTTAGCATCCTTTAATCAATACTGATATCATTTCACATACTGATTATTTTGGGTTTTTTTTTCTTATTTGTTTGTGAATGTAGCTTTTTTATTGGTTAGCTTTTCCATCATAGTTTTATTAGCATCTTTATAAAGCAAAACACATTAGTCCTATATTTTATTAGCTTGTTTTGCCATTAATTTTAATTTATAGTTGATTTTCATTATCATCATAGATCGATTCTTTATGTAGGCAATTCTACCTATCTTGTCCATTATGTTTTTGTATTACTTTTATTCTCAAAAGCCTTGCCCCATTCAGAAAACAACTGAATATTATTTACCCATAGTTTCTATTAACAAACATATCCAGTTTTATTAAGTTAAAAATGATTCTTTGAAGGCAAATTGTAGCCAGGATGGTTTCACTTTATACCCTATAAGTAAACTATTCATAAATCACATAAATTTGGAGATATTCATGAATTAATATACACATAAATATCTCAGCCCTTAAATATTACCTTTAAAATGATTGCATAAAATCCTAGAGGAAAGGGTCAAAACATAGTCTTCATTTTCATTCAGTTCACTTCATTTGCAACAAATATTTAACAAGTACAGAAGTATTCAAATACCATTGTATATTAGCAGCATTATCTAAAACCAATTGACTTTACAAAGGTCTTGCATAAAATGTCACAAATATAAAATAATTGAAGAAATTAAGATTTCAAATGTGTTAAGTTTTATGTTAATAACATAGTTCTATCATGAATCCACAAACAGAAGAATTATGAACACCTACATAAGATAAATGCATGAAAAAAGAAGAGAAAGAATTGTAAGACAACTGAATTCATTAGTTCCTACAAAATCGTAAAATTATTTCCATACAAATTATTCTTTGAAAAACTGAAAGTGATGTATAAATCTGCCCCAAAAGAAAATCCACATCACTAAAACAGATACTATATTGAAAAGTATTAGGAAGAAAAAAAAGAGAAAGAAACAAAGGTATGACCTCAATACGACAGGTTTACTTCAAACTTGAAACAGAGACCTAGAGACCACTCTAGAGACCTAGAGACCAGATCAAACATGTCTTGGACAGGCTATATGGTCTTTTATAGGATCATGAACATAAAGGGGGACGCTGTGAAAGGAAAAAAGTCAAAATGGGATTTTTGAGGGGGAGAGTTCAGTGAGAAGGAGTTCTGGCTACCGTCAGGGACAAGGCTTAAAAATGGAGAGTAGTGCTAGCTTGTCAAGACCACGGCTGAATAATGATAGGAGTTAGGGGTGTAGCTGTGCTTATTTGGCCGTATCAACCTATGATTACTCATCTTTAACAGGTGTACAAACATAGCAGGGGAAAGAGGTTTAAAGTAGTCTCTGTTTGGCCTACAATAACAGCAGTTGGATTCATTCAGGAAGGATCAGGGGAAAAGCATGGGTTTTCAGAAAATCATCATAGTGTCTGACAACTGCATATCAGTGAGAGCTGATTTTCAAGGAACTATTAGAAAAAAATGTGGAAAGAAAACGCAATACTTCATAAATATCTAGCATATTATTAGCAACATATTTTTGTGTAATCTATATTATGTGTGTATGACTAGTGTGCTGGACCACATGTTCTCAGTAAATTTGTGTCAAAGCTTCATAGTTTGATCACAAAAATAGCCCCAATTTTTTATACAATATTGTATCCATTCCCTTTGGTAGTGCTCCTTCACAATGACTTTGGATCTATTCACCTGACTTACTTGGCCAAAAAGATAGTAACACACTTGATGTAAGCAGAGGCTTAGAAAAGTTGTGCAGTTCTGATTTCCCTCTGTAACTCTCCCAACATTAGGAAAACCGGTCCAATCTAGTTTCCTGAAGTGCCAGACCACCTGGAATAGAACCAAAGCATCCCACTTGAGGTTACGCTACATCAGCTGGGCCCAGCCACCGTCTGGTGACTATAGACATATTATCAAGCCCAAGCTAGATCAGTTGTTCTTAACCCAGATCATGAAAACTTTCAAGATTACCTTAGATTCACCCAAAATAATAAATAGTTGTTACTTTAAGACAAAAATTATGCATTTGCTCCAAATTAAAAGTTATCTGATGCAACAATTAATAAAAGAATGTGGAGCTAAAATGTTCAAGGGTAAATTATAATTACCAAAGGCAATTCTAGGAATATGTAGTGCAGAATTAGAGTCAAAGAGGTAGTCACCATGAGTATCTATGTAACCTCTTCCTTTGAACAGTTCAGGATGCTGGGGAGGGCTTCAGAATTCCTGCTTCTTTAGGACAGAAGTACAGTCCACATTTGTTCTGCCAAAAAATTGATTTTCAGGACGATATTCCTTGAGGGGGATGCTAATGATCCTTTCAACATGTAGGTTATCCTTTAATGGTAACCTTTACCTCTTTCTCCAAGAGTTTTACAGAAATTTCAGCTGGCACCAAATGTAGACAAAAACATACAGCCTATTTCCACACAAATTTTTGTTTTGCTTATTTATAATTCAAGATACTGAATTTATCTATTAAAATGTCTGTGATTTGACTTAGAAATGCAATAGAGGTTTTTCATCTTATTCTGTATCTTTTTTCCTATTTTTAAGGTTTCATTTTATTAGTACATATTTGCATACGTTTACCTGCATCTTGGGAGTAGTAATGTGTACATAGAATATCTTGATTCTTTCTAATTATCCTTCCCATTTCTCCCCACTTCTCTCCCTCCATCTCTAAATTGCCATTGCCCATTTTCATTATCATTAATAGTATCATTTTAGTTAATATTTATGACATATACTGGTCACATTCAATGTATTTTGTACATATATGTGACGCATTTTAAATCTTTTTACTTCCCAACACCCTCACTTGCCTTCAGATTCTTGGATCCCTTCCTATTTGCAAAAGATCTATCTCCCTGTTTTCTTCTATTGAGATATTGTTTTGCTCTTTATTTACACTTTTCCTAACTCAGATGATACCATATGGTATTGACGCTTTGTGTCTGATTTATTTTCCTTAACATATTTTCTGAGTGTATCCACATTCCTACAAATGTCTTTAATCTGTCTTTCTTTATATCTGAGTAATATTCTACTGTATATAGATCTATGTTTTCTTTATCCATTTGTCTGTGGATGAACACACTCAGGCTGCTTCCAAGATTTGGCTATTATGAATTGTGCTGTTATAAATATTAGTGTGCCTATATCACTGTAATCTGATGTTATTAGCTGTTTGGGGAAGATTCCTAGAAAGCAAATAGCTGGATCAAATGAAACTTGTAATTTTTGTTCTTTGAGAAAATTTTGTACTGCTTTCCATAATGGTTGTATTAGTTTACATTGCCATCAACAATGTAGAAATGTTCTTTTACATGGCAGCCAAATTAGCATTTGTTATTTGATTTCCTGATGATTGCCATTCTTTCTAGTGTAAAATGAAATCATGGCATTGTTTTAATTTGATCTGAATTTTCCTAATAGCCAGAGATGTTGAACATTCTTTGTATGTTCATTGGCCATTTGTACTTCCTCTAAGTAATATCTATTTCATTTTAGTTGTCCATTTTTTATTGGGCCTTTTATTTTCGGTGGCTTAACACTTTTAGTTCTTTATACAGGCTAGATATTAGTCTTCTCTCTAAAGAATAACTGGCAACACTTTTCCCATTCTGTAGGTTGGCTCTTCACTCTGCTGATTATTTCCTTTGCTGTTCAGAAACTTTTTAATGTTCCATATGTTTATTCTTACTGATCTTACTCATGCATTTGGAGTACTGTTCAGAAACTCCTTGCCTATACCAATGACTTCATGTTTTACCTAATTTATCTTCCCCTATTTTTATTATTTCTGTTTTAACATTTAGATATTTGATACATTTTGATTTTAGTTTAATATATGATGAGAGATATGGGCCCAGTTTCAGCCTCTTGCATATTGACAGGCACTTTTCCCAACACCAATTATAAAATAGGCTATATTTCCTCAGACATATGGTTCTGGACCCTTTGTCAAATAATAAATAGCTGAATGTATCTGGGGATGTTTCTATACCCATATTCTCTTCCACTGATTCTTGGGTCTGTTTTTGCACCAACACCATGCTGTTTTTATCACCATAGCTTTGCAATATAACCTGAAGTTAGGTATTGTGATGCCTCCTGCTTTTCTTTTGGTCACGATTGCTTTTATTATTCTGAATCTCTTCTGGTTACACATGAATTTTAGGATTGTTTTCTCTAGTTCTGTGATGAATGCTATTGGTATTTGCATTAAATATGAATATCAGTTTGGGGAGTGTAGTCATTTTGACAATATTGGTTCTGCATAGCCAGGAACAAGGGATATCATTCCATTTTCTGATGTTGTCTTGAATGTCCTTTTTTTTAAGAGTACTTTTTTTTAGAGTACTGTAGTTTTCATTTTAAAGGACTTTCACTTCTTTGGTTAGGTTAATTCCTAGATATATGACTTTTTTTGTTGGTGCTGTGAATATTTTTTCAAATTCTTTCTCACTAATGTAACTATTGCTATACATTAATTCCACTGAATTTTCTGTGTTTATTTTATATCCTTCATAGCTGACACTGGCTATTAATTTTAATATTTTTGTCATAATTCTTTGGATCTTCTTTATAGAAGGTCATGTCATCTGCAAATAATGATATGACTTCTTCCTTTCCTGTGCATATTTCATTTACTTTTTTCTCTTGCCTGATTGTTCTGGCTAGTGTCTCTAGGACTGTGATAAACAGAAGCAATGATAGTGGTCATCCTTGTCTTGCTCCTAATTTAGAAGGAATCTTTCAAATTTCCCCCATTTAATATGATGTTAAGTATTGTTTTGTCATAAATTGCTTTTTATCAGATTCAGGTAAGGTCCTTCTGTATCTATTTCCACCCGGGTTTTTTCATGAAGGTGACTTGGATTTTATCAAAAGCTTTTTCTACATCTATTGATAGGATCATGTGACTTTTATCCTCACTTCTGTTTATGTGGTGTATTGTTTATTGATTTGCATAGATGGAATCATCTTTGCATCCCAGGGATGAAACCTACTTGGTCATGATATATGATGCTTTGGATGATGTGTCACATTCTGTTTGCCAATATCTTACTGAGGACTTTTGCATCTATGTTCACTAAAGAAATTGATCCACAATTTTCTGTTAGTTGAGTTTTTGTCTGGTTTGGGGATCAGAGTGATGTCGACTTCCAGAGTTTGGAACTTCTCCTTTCTTTCAATTTCATTCAAGAGTTTGAGGAGTATTGGTGATATACTATCCTTAAAGGTTCTGTAGAATTCAGCAGGGAATGCATTAGATCTTGGTTTTTTTAAGTTGGGAGATTTTTTGTAACTGCCTCAGTTTTATTGCTTGCTATCAGATCATTCATATATTTGAATTCTTTTTGTTTTAGCTTTTGTAATTCATATGCTTCTAGGAATCTGTCCTTCAAGACTTTCCAATTTATTGCAGTACAATTTTTCATAGTATTTACTATCTTCTGGATTTGAATGTTTTTTGTGATTTCATTTTTTTGATTTCTAATGATGTTGATGTGAGTATTCCCTATTTATTTTGGTAAGGGCTTATCTATTTTGTATATTCCTTCAAAGAACAGCTCTTTGATTAATAAATCAAATTCTTGGCATTGTTCTTAGTCTTCATTTCATTAATTTCCACTCAAATCTTTATGATTTTCCTTATTAATTTTGGTTTGCACTTGGTTTACTGTTGTTTTTGAAGTATCTTTACATTTCATTTGGTTGTTTATTTGAGCTCCCTGTTTTTCAAACATGAGCATTGTTTGAAATACATTTCCTTTTTAGGACTGCTTCACTGTGTCCCATATGTTCTGGTGTGTTGTAGTAGCATTGTCATTTGCTCCCAGAAATTGTTGACTTCTTTCCTTGATTTCTTCTGGGACCCACTTGGAGTTCAAGGGTGTGTTATTAAGTTTCCAGTTTTTCTAAATTTTCTGTGGTTTCTTCTGTGATTTATTTCAAGTTTCATTGCTCTATTGTCTGATAGTAAACATGGGATAATTCTGATTTTTTTATATTTACATAAGCAGGCTTTGTTCACTAGTATGTGGTCTCTTTTGGAGAAAGTTCCATATGCTGCAGAGAAGAATGTGCACTCTGTTGTAGTAGAACACTGTACATATCTATTAAGTACATATGTTCAAGGGTGTATTTTAGCTTCAATACTATTTTATTGATTTTTTTGTTTATTCGATATAACTCTTTGTGATGGTAGGGTGTTGAAGTCACCCACTATGATTGTGTTAGTGTTTATTTGTTTTTTATGTCCGGTAGTGTTTTTTTTTTTCTGATGATAGGTGTTCCAGTATTTAAAGTATATATATTTACAGTGTTATATGTTCTTGTTGGATTTTTTTCCTTAAGTAGAATGTAGTAACTTTAGCTGTCTCTTTATCAGTTTTAGGTTTAACTTTACTGTACTTGAGAGTAGAATTGCTACCTCTGCTTGTTTTCTGGTCCCAGTGCATGAAATATTATTTTCCTTCTTTGATTTTTAGTCCATAAATATCTTTTCTATTAGATTAGTTTTGTGAGGGCAACAGATGATGGGATCCTGTTTTTTGAACCAGTTTGCGAATCCATGTATTATAATTGGGGAGTTAAGCCCATTTACATTGAGAGTTATTACTCAGAGATATTGATTACTGTTAATCTTTATGCTTTATCTCTGTTGATGACTACATTGCTTTTCTTTTTCTTTTCATTTTTTAATCTATTACCCTTTCTTGATGTATTCATTGTATGCAGATTTTTGTGTTTCTTTGGCTTCTTATTGTTCTATGATATTCTTGAGTGCTCTGGAGTGCAAGTTTGATATTCAGAAATCCCTTGAATTCTTCTTCATGAATGTTCTTATTTCTTCATCTATTTAGAAATAAATTTTTCCTGGATGTGTTAATCTGGGTTGGATGTTATTCACTTTTAGGGCTTGAAATACTTCACTCTATGCTCTTTTGTCCTTTAGACTCTGTGTTTGGAAGTTTCCTGTAACTCTAATAGGTTTATTTTTATATATGATTTTTAAATTTTCTCTGAAAGCCTTTAAATTTCTGAGATTTTGGGTCATCTGGCATTTTAATAATAATGTGTTGTGGGGAGCTTCTTTTTTCATTGTATTTGGTTGGTGTTATATAAGCTTCACTTCCTTGTATGTTGAATTATTTTCTTATAGTTGGAAATTTTTTATTATGTTATTTTATTTTTTATTTTAAAATCAAAAGATACAAAATTTCAAAAATAGTAGGAAATTAACACTAGTTAATATATTGCATATTGTTATCTTAGAAGTAGTTATTTAGGTTATAAGATTTAGGCTTGAAAAAATGATCAAATGATCAAGCAATGAGAGCACAAACTGTTCTTTTTGATGAACTTACAGAGATTAGTAGTATAGTTATTTATCTTGTGTATATATATATGTATATACCTATATACATATAATGTGTTCTTTTCTTCCTTTTCTCCTTTCCCCTATTCCAGTTGTCCTTTCATTTTGAACACGTTCTTTCCCTTTCACTTTCACAATATCTATTATATATTTTGGTTCCTATTATTATTTCAGATTTTTTTTAAACTCTGCAGACAATATAATATTTACATATGTGATGTTAATTTATTTCACTTATAAATATGGTTGCATCCATTTACCTGTAAAAGCCTCACATTGTCCTTCTTTATAGCTGAGTAATACTTCACTGTATAAAAATACCACATCTTTTTTATCCATTTGACAGTTGATGGGCATTTGGGTTGTTTCCAAAATTTAGAATTTGTGCTGCTATAAACATGGATGCACATATATCGCTGTGGCATGGTGTTTTTAACTCTTTTGGGAAAATATCCAGAAGGGGAATAGTTGGATGGAATGGGACTTGTAATCCTAGTTTGTTGAGGAATCTCCACACTGATTTCCATAGTGGTTGTACCAGTCTACCAACAGTGGAGAAGTGTTCCATTTTCCCCTACAGCCCTGACAACACTTGTTATATATTTCTTTTAAATATCTGAAGAAATGTTCAGCATCAATGATAAGTCGAGAAATGCAAGTTAAAACAACATTGAGATTGAGTTTCACTCCACAAAGAATGGCTACTATCAAGAAATCATCCAATAACAAAGGGAAATTTTTCATTATGATTTACACAAATTTATTATTTCTTGTGTGATATTTCTTCTGTTTTGTAACTCCAAATAGACTTATCTTGGTCTTATTAGTGTTGGCTAGTAGGTGTTAGACGGTTTGTTCTTGTTCTCTTATACTTTTTAATGCTTCTCTCAGTCATATATCATAATTTATCACTTTGTCTTCAATTTTAGAAATCTTGTCTTCATATTGGCCATTCCTGTGATTTATGGATTCTATAAATTTTTTATATTCAGTATTTCTGTGTAGAACCTTTTCACTGTTTTTATTTCTTTGGTGAATTTATCATTCATGTATTGAACTTTGTTTAGCTCTTCTGATTTTTTATTTATTTCTCCCCTATTCACACTGGCCATTTTGTAAGACATATCCATGAACTTTTGGGTCATGTTCTCTTTGAACTTGCTAAATCTCTTTATTTCACCAATTTATAAAGCTCTGCTACCTGGTATTTGCTTATCTCTCCACTGGTGTTCACTAGTTCTGTGTTGGGAAAGTAAGGAGACCTTGAGGGACTTCTTTTGTCTTGTTTCCCCATGTTCCTGTGTGTATGTATATAATATACATACATATTTTATGAGAGGTGGGATTTTTTTCTAGTGGATCCCTTGACATCCCTTGATCCCTGTGTATGTGCATGTGTATGTGTTTGTGTGTGTATAGCTCTTGTACAGTGACACGAAATCTTTTACAATAATAGTTTTGAACCTGAAGTATGGTTCTGAAGTACATTAACCCTTATCAGATCAGTCATACTTTTGGGCTTCATCCCTCATATGGTATAATAGAGGCACTACATAGATTCCCCTGTAGGGAAGAGCTTGCTGCTCAGTTACAAGTAGTACAATTAGCAGACAGCCTCCAGACTTCAGATCTTTAAAGGATTGCCTCAGCTTCAGAGATGTTTTTGATTCTAGGCCATACTCTTCTCAGGGCACCTGGCATGCAGCAACTGCACAAAATAAAGGTATAGTGCCCATATTGGTCCTATTTGGGACATTTAAAGGTACTTTTTAGGAGCGCTTGTTCTGTCTAGTCCTGCATTCTCATCTGTCCCCTCATAAGTATTAATCCTTAATATATAGTTTGTATCCAAAACTCCATTTAAGCATTCCACATTCATTAAAAATTGAACTTGAATAAAAGAGGACCAAGATTGGCAAGTAACCCCACATTCCTGGTAGAAACAAATGCAATTTTCTAGAGGAAGATATTTTCATCTTATGATTTGTGATTCTTGCAGATAATTTTAAGTACAATGACTGGAAAATACTCATGGACAACCAAATACACAAGGCAAAAAGAACACAAGAACAAAATCCAGGAGAATTTATGCACAATAGATTCTGGGTAACTCATTTTAACATATCTGGAGAATCTCATTTACTGGGTTTGGAATGCGCAGGACCCTGGCAAGCCTTGGCTGCCCCAGGGCGAGAACCATATCAGCATTTCCTGAGACCTGCAACATGCCATGTTGGACCTTGGGGTGCTGGGAAAATGGGCAAAAACATCCATCCACCCCCACCCCCGCTGCCAGCAAGTGAGAGCCAGAGATCTGAGCATGTCTTGCAAGTTTGACTATAGGCAATACAGCAAATAAAGGGGATTCTCTTCTGCCATCTCTTTGAAGGCAAATATATTTATCTCTCTTTTGCTCTGTTCTGATCAATGCTATTGCTCTATTCAATATTCTGTTTTTATAATTTTGGTATTTCCTTCGATATTGCTCTACCTGATTGAAGGAACAACTATTGTGAAGAAAACCCAGATATACTATTGTATCTATTGCTGTTATGCCAGTAACCTGCTGTGAGGTTCTGTACCAATTTCACTGCACTGCCTCAGTTGGCTATGTCCTGTCTTGTTCTGCTGTATTTTACTACCTTCCGAATAAATAAATAAATAAATAAATAAATAAAATAAAAATAATAATAAATAAGAAAAAATAAAAAATAAATAACAAAAACAAAACAAATCAGTAAGATACTGAGCAACATGAAACATGATTTAACTAAGCAGATGATGGACTTAAAAAGCAAAAGGAGGAAAAGCAAATGCTCTAAAGGATATAATTGCATGTATAATTAAGGGTGTAGGATTGATAATTATGTTTCTAAGTTTTTGTTGGATCAGAGAACAGAACTGTCTGCAGCCTCACTGTTTGAATGTCCACTTTGTATGCTTTAATTTTTGTAACTTGAACAACAACATCCAAGAAGACAATATGTAATGTATCAACTAGTGATTTCTTACTGTTCATTTTTTTGAAATTCTATATTGTTTCTACCCTTTTTTCTGTTTTGTTTTACTTTTCTCCTCTCTTTAATTAAAAAAAACTAAAAAAATTGATATTAAACATGCAGACCTTTTCACATGTTAGAATTTTCCATAAATTCCTACATCACACTTCTATTCACTTATTTTGTGTAACAAATGTTTTCACCTATACATGGCATTCCCAGGATTACTTTTAGTACTGAAAACATAATAGTAAATGTTATGCGGACTGGGTTCTTAGTCTCAAAATCTCTTACATGTACTTAAGAACACATACAAATATATAGCTAAATATAACCTGGTGTGATAAATGTTCAAATAGGGATAACAACGTGCACAGATAGCTTAATAGACTATAAGACTCCAAAGAACTTTCCAAGTAAAACTCAAATTCCTTCTTATTCATCCAAGTATGCACAAGATTTGGGTTGTGAATCTTGATTTTGGGAGGGTTCTCTAAAAGTTTTGAGCAGAGACTTCTGTGACCTTCTGGTTACATAACAGAGTCATATTAACTGTATATACTGGATATAAAAAATTAATAATTTCAGATGTTAAACATCATCTTATAAATCATTAGTTACCCTATTAACTTTGGTGAAGAGTCAGTGTCAGACATATGGGCAACTGTGTATGTAAGCACAAGAGTATTGTAGTCTAGTTGTAAAATCATTCTGGAGGAAGTGAAACCTGAGCCAAATTCAGAAAAAGGAGAAGGCATTTACGTTAATTATAAATTTAGAAGTGTCAAATATTTACTTCACAGTCAAAAATACTAAATATTTATTAATTATGTGTAAAAAGAAAATAATTTCTGACTAAATTATATTTAAAAAATCAAAAACTTCTAAATTCTACTAAAAAGTTTTTTCATTAGTATTTATTGATGTGTAAAGTCTTGTTACAACATTTAAGACTTAAATGTGTTACTATGTTTGAATTTAGCTCATGTTGTACCCGAACAGTAAATTTTAATATTAAAATAGTAAAAGATACCTTTTAGTTCTTTCCATATTTGAAATTAATTTTATTATCTTATTTAATTTCTCCAAAAACCTTGTAACATATACAGATAAAGAAACAGAATCAGAGAAGCTACATAAATTTCTGAAGATAAAGTCAATAAGAAGAAGCTAGCACAAAAACTAGATCAGCCTTAAGTCCATACCAAGGACTCGATACCTATGGCAGATGCTTTTAAATCTCCAGTCATACTCCTGTGACACTTATCAACTATTTTATGTAAACCATAAGAATTCTGGGTCACAATGAGCAGTCCCAAATCTATTCCCTGCATCTAGCACACACTAACCAGGTGAAGGCCCCTGAAGTTTGGCTGGCCCAGTGAGGAGGAGCAGGCAGGAGAGGGAGGAGGTCCCTTGCCAGCATGCTTCAGAACCATGACCAACAGGGAAGGGAGCTGGGACCTGCACTGCACACCTGTATGGAGGAAGCCAGGGCCATGACAGGAGAGAGAGTCAAGAGGAGGCCCCCAGCCCAAAACCCTGAGAGCACTGATCCAGGAGAGGGAAAAACAAGGGGGAATGAGGGTGGCAAACATACAACATCAGACATGGCTTCAATGGACATTAAGAGATAACTTCAGGACCTTGTAGACAAGCTCAAAACTGAAATATTAAATCAGGTAAAGCAAGATATGAGTAGAGTAATAAAAGAAATGCTCTCAGGAAGCATCTCTCAGGAAGATACAGACCAAAGAAGGGAGGAACACAAAAAAGGAAACATTTGATAAAATTATAAAGAAAACATAGAATACATGAAGCACATTCAAAGAGACTACCAGAAAATTAAAAACTCCATTGAAAGTTGGCAAAACTCCTTAAAAGAAACTAAGGATAGACTATCAAAACTTGAAGATAAGTTTGCAATGTGTGACCATGAAAGGCAAGATCTCTTAAAAATAACAAGGAAACAGGCAGTAACAATACAAAGGCTAGAAGATGACAAGAGAATCTACAATTTAAGAATAAGAAATGTGAATGAAGAAGCAGGAATACAAACAGGTGAATTACAAAGGCTATTCACAGAAATAATTAAGGAAAACTTCCCAAACATGGGAAAAGAAAATGACATTCAGTTATGTGAGGCATACAGAACTCCAGCCACCTACAACCAAAACAGATCTACATCCAGATATATAATAATCAAGATACCAGAAATTCAATATAAAAACAGAATATTAAAAGCTGTCAGAGAAAACAAATTACCTATAAAGGTAAGCCCATCAGGATTACAGCTGACTTCTTGACACAGACCATCAGATCAAGAAGAGCTTGGAGTGAAGTATTCCAAGCCCTGAAAGAAAATAACCTCCAGCCCAGATTGATGTACCCTGAAAAACTGTCACTAGAAATTAATGGGGAAACAAGATATTTCCATGACAAAGAGGAACTGGGGGAGTTTGTGACCACCAATCCAACCCTACAGAGAATACTGAAGGACATTCTAGAGAGAGACAGACAGAGAGAGAGAGAGAGAGAGAGAGAGAGAGAGAGAGAGAGAGA
>PVLA01001828.1:162161-246168 GCA_004027455.1 Hydrochoerus hydrochaeris | reverse complement strand
ACACTATATTGTTTATAGTGAACCAGGATTGAAAATCCACATCACTCACACTACTCTGCTTAGATGTATTATATTCTGTTCCACTCATTCTACCTGTACTAGATTTGAGGGCACAGACAGTAACCCCAAAAATCACAGGATATAGTATGGTAATCATCCATAATTTCCTATTAACTTAATCTAAAGCTCTGTAAAACCTACACTGTTTTACCATGACTGATCATAATTGAATCTAGTTTGTTAGATTGCTGTTTTGTATTGATAGATTTTATTCAACACTGTTATGATTGATAGTATCAAGTCTGAGAGTATAGGCAACTGCACTTAAGATGACAAGATTCAGTAGAATATCCACTATGGTATGATTATTACCTACCTTTGAAGTTTTATACTGTCTACAATGTTTTATTTTTACTAATACTATTATGTACCGCTAAATTCAATTATACTGCTATATTCAATTATGCCTGATAATATAGACAATTCTATTGAAGATAATAAGAAACAACACAGTAACCACTGTAGATCACCTTGTACTGTGGCTTTATATGACTTTTTGATTTCATGTTTTTACAGGAATATTTTTTTGTCTTGCTATGTTTTGTTTTTCCCTCTAATACAGAAAGGATAGAAATACATGTAGAGACTCATGCATGCATAGCTGTTTACAGTCTCACTATTTGAATATCTACTTTGTATGCTTTAATTTTGTAACTTGAACAACTATTTCTAAGGGGACAATATGTAATTTATCAACTAGTGATTTCTTATTTTTTATCTTTTTTTGAAATTCTGTATTATCTCTACCCTTTACATGTTTTTGTTTCTCTTTAAATAAAAAAAAGAATTCTGGGTCATATAATATACCTTTCCAGAAATATTGGGGATTTAGTATCCCAGAATTAGTCCCTAGCTAATGAAGCATGAAAGTGGAGGACAGAAACCACTACATCTTTACCTCTTGTGTAGGATATTACTGAAGTGTATTCCAGTAGTCTTCAGCAATACTCATCACAACATCTTCCTACTGATATTTCCTTGGAATGCCTTACCAATAAACCATTTTCACTTTAATCCTTGCCTGAGAGCCTATGTTTGATGCAACTTAGCTCAAAATAATAACGTTTGCTCACCTTTCCTTCCAGCAATAGTTATGTAAAGGAATCTGAAAGGTGATCCAGTTCAGCCTTGTATCCACTGATATTTTTTACACAATCATTAACAGAAAACCAGCAGGCTCTCTTATACAACAGAAAATTGCACTGGAATATACAAGGAAAATAGTGCTGAATATCAGGACTACAACATATTTCAGCTGACGAGAATGCTAGTCTGAAGCTATTTCTTAATTGTATTGAGGAGAGCTACTCTTATGTGTGATTTAAAACTTTTTAGTATAGCTCAGTCCTCTAGAGCTAGTGAAAGGCTATTTCTTTTTCTACCTGCCAACATTTTGCATGTTTGAAGCAAGCTACCCAGACTTCCCCAAATCCCCTTTATTCCATTTTGATTTGCAATGTTTGTGCACTTCAATGTTTAGATGTTTAAGTATCTAAGGTAGTTTAAGTATCTAAGGTAATCTGGAAATGACTTTTAAGAATTAATGTTAGGCAGCGATAAGGACCCAGATACCAGCCTCAGGCCATGACTGCATGCTGTGGCAGAATCCCAGCTCATGGAAAGGGACTTTGAGCTTGCTCCCAGGCAGTAAGGCCACAGCCTGCATCAGAGACCACCCCCAGGTGCACACAGGGACAGGGGCCTAACCGGGCAATGCCCAGTGAACACCAAACAGTGAGCAGGACCCAGATACCAGGCTTGGACCCTGACCACACACTCTGGAGGAATCCCAGCACACAGAAAGGGACTTTGAGCTTGCTCCCAGGTGGTGAGACTATGCCCTGCATTGGAGACAACCCCTAGGTGCACACAGAGATGTGGTCTAACTGGACAATTCCCAGCAAATGCCAAGCAGCAATCAGGATGCAGAGTACAGGATCGGGCCCTGACCACACTCTCTGGCAGAATCCCAGTGCATAGAAAAAACCTGGAACTTCACTACCAGGGGTGAACCTTGGACTATAGTGGATTAACTGTGTCAGTGTGCTGAGTATGCCCATAAAATAGAGGAGTACAGTGGGTAAATACGGCCAGTAGTAAAGCCCCCTCCAACGAAATGTAAGACCTTGATGAGTCTGAAAAGAGTGTGGGTGACCTCCTCCTACACACAGAAAACATCAGGCAGAGTAAAAACATCAAAACAAAAAAGCAAAATGCAGTCTCAGACATCTAGTTCACCAGGAGCAAGTATAGGAGACATTCAAATACTTGACCCCAAATGTAACACACCAGAAATCTCTGAAAAGAAAAGATAGTGAGTGAAAAAAAAAAAAAACTCCATGAGGCTGTAGAGGGAATCAAATTAGAACTACTCTCAAATGTAAACATAGAAATAACGACCTTATTAAAGGAGTTGTTGAATGCAGCTAAACAAGAAATAGAGAAAAAAGTACAGGAGCATGGGAAATTGATTGAAATCTTGAATGAACAATACAGAAAACAAGCAGAATTCATGAAACAAACTGAAAGAGACATACAAGAAACAAAAAATTCATTTCAAAGTGTGCAAAACTGTTTAAAAGAAGCTGAGGATAGGATTTTGGACCTTGAGGACAGGATTACAATTAGTGATCATGAAAGGATATAACTTTTAAAAATAACAAAGCAGCATGAAGTGACAATCCAACAGCTTCAAGATGATGCCAAGAGAAAAAATGTAAGATTAATAGGCATCAGTGAAGAGGCAGGAGCCAATGCAAATGACATAGCCAAAATATTCACAGAAGTAATCGAAGAACATTTCCCAAACATGGGGAAAGAATCTGATATGCAGATAAGTGAGGCATATAGAACACCAGACAGTCAAATCAACATAAATCCACACACACATAATAATTAAGATCTCAGGCATACAGAATAAAAACAGAATACTAAAAGCTGTTAGAGAAAGGACACAACTAACCTATCAAGGAAAGCCCATTAGAATCACAGAAGACTTTTCAGCACAAACCCTCAAGTCAAGAAGAGCTTGGAGTGAGGTATTTTAAACCCCCAAATAAAATAAATTTCAACGCAGACTGACGTACCCAGCAAAGCTTTCATTCAAAATTATGGAGAAACAAGTTACTTCCATGACAAAGAACAACTGAAGAAATTCACGTCCTCCAAATCAACCCTAGAAAGAGTACTGAAAGACATACTAGACAGAGATAAAAATGACCACAATCCTGAGAAAAACAACAGAAAGAAACCACCAGGTAGGACAAGCAATTAAAGGAGGGTGTAAATCAGAAAGCAAACAACTGGAACAAATATGGCAAAGTTGAGCCAGTACATATCAATGATATGCATAAATGTAAATGGCTTCAATTCACCTATCAAAAGAAATACATTGAGAGAATGGATAAAGAAACAGAATCCTACACTGTTCTGTATACAAGAAACATATCTGACTCAAAAGGAAACTCATAGATTAGAAGTCAAAGGATGGAAAACAGTATTCCATGCAACAAGAACCCAGATAAAAGCAGGATAGGTATTCTGTTTACACACAAACTGAACTTCAAACCTAAAATGATGAAAGAGATAAAGAATGTCACAACAAACTCATTAGTGGAAAAATTGAAGAGGAACAACTAACAATTATAAATATATGCACCAAATAGAGGAGCACACAACTATAAAAGATACTAATGGACATGAAAAACCAAATACACAAGAACACAATTATAACAGGGGATCTTAACAGCCCATTGTCACAAAGGGATAGATCAACTAAATAAAATGTCAGCAAAGAAATAACAGAACTGAATCATACCTGTGAGCAATTGGAATTAGTAGATGTTTAAAGAGTATTCCACCCAACCACATCAGAATACACATTCTTCTCAGCTGCACATGGGACATTCTCCAAAATAGAACATACTATTCTGTAAAACATTCTTAAGTAAATGCAAAGATATTGAAATCATCCCATGTATAATATCTGACCATAGCACATTGAAATTGGAAATAAATGGCAAAAGAAATTATAAAACCTGCATAAATACATGGAAATTAAATAACAAACTTTTGAACAACCAGTGGGCTACAAATGAAATTAAAGAAGAAATAAAGCAATACCTACAATTCAATGAAAACACAGAAACAACATACTGTAATCTGTGAGATGCAGTGAAAGCAGTCTTAAGAGGGAAATACATAGCAATAAACTGTCATATCAAGAAAACAGAATGAGCACAAATAAACAACCTAAGGCTCCATCTCAAGGGTCTAGAAAAAAAAGCTAAACCCAAACCTCATAGAAGAGAGGAAATTGTAAAGATTAGAGCAGAAATCAATGCAATTGAAACTAAAAAAATACAAAGAATTAATGAATCAAAAAGGTGTTTTTTGAGAGAATAAACAAAATTGACAAAATCATAGCTAACCTTATCAAGAAAAAGAAATAAAAAACCCAAATTCATGCAATAAGAACTGAAAAAGGGGAAATTACTACGGATCCCATGGAAATTCAAAAGATCATGAATACCTACTTTGAAAATCTCTACTCACATAGAGTAGAAAACACAGAGGAAATGGACACATTTCTAGAAACATGTGAACTACCAAAGCTCAACCAAGATATAGCAATTTTAAACAACCCAATATCAGCTATTGAAATTGAAAATGTAATTAAACTTACCAACAAAGAAAAGCCCAGGTCCTGATGGATTCACAGCTGAATTCTACAAGAAATTTAGAGAAGATTTGATGCCAGTACTCCTTAAACTCTTCAATGAAATTTAAAAGAAAGAAATCCTCCCTAAATCATTCCTGCAGGCAAGTATTACTCTGATACCAAAACAAGAGAAAGACCCAACCAAAAAGGAGAACTATAGGCCAATCTCACTAATGAACATTGATGCAAAGATTCTCAAAAAATACTGGCAAATAGAATGCAGCAAATCATCAAGAAGATTATACATCATGACCAAGTGGGGTTCATTCCAGGAATGCAGGGATGGTTTAACATACACAAATCAGTAAATGTAATACACCACATCAACAGAGCCAAGAACAAAAACCACATGGTCATCTCAATAGATGCAGAAAAAGCTTTCAATAAAATCCAACACATGTTCAAGATAAAAACCCTTCAGAAACTTGGAATACATGGTGTCTACCTTAATCTTAAAAAGGCCATCTATGACAAACCAACAGCCAACATTGTAATAAGTGAACAAAACTGAAAGCTTTCACTTTAAAATCAGGAAAAAGACAGGGATGTCTACTATCACGACTCCTTTTCAATATAGTTCTGGAAACACTAGCCAGGGCAATCAGACAAGAGAGAGAAATAAAAGGAATAAAGATAGGAAAGGAAGAATTTAAATTATCACTACTTGCAGGTGACATGATACTCTATATAGAAGACCTAAAAAATTCCATTAAAAGACTACCAGAGGTAATAAACAAGTTCAGCAGTGTAGCTGGATACAAAGTCAATGCTCAAAAATCAATAGCATTCCTGTACACAAACAAAAAACTCACTGAGAGAAATTATGTAAATATTGCTGTTTACAATAACATCTAAAAAATGAAATAATTAGGAATCAACCTAAATAAAAATGTAAAAGAACTATATGCTGAAAATTATAATACACTGAAAAAGGAGATTGAAGAAGACATTAGAAAATGGAAGGGCATTCCTTGCTCTTGGCTAGGAAGAACCAACATTGTGAAAATGGCCATACTCCCAAAGTTGTTATACAGATTTAACACAATCCCAATCAAAATACCAATGACATACCTCACGGATCTAGAGAAAACACTCCTAAAATTCATTTGGAAACAGAAGATACCTAGAACAGCAAAGGCAATTCTGAGCAACAAAGGTAAGGCAGGAGGCATTTCAATTCCTGACTTGAAACAGTACTATAAAGCCACAGTGATAAAACCAACCTGGTACTGGCAATGAAATAGACCTGATGATCAGTGGAAATATTAGAAGATGCAAGCAGAACTTCAAAGACACTCAGCCACCTGATATTTGACAAAGGGGCTAAATATGTCCACTGGAAGAAGGATAGTCTCTTTAATAAATGGTGTTGGAAAAATTGGCTCTCTACATGCGGAAGACTGAAACTAGATCCATGCATATCACCATGCACAAATCGAAAGTCTAAATGGATTAAAAACCTAAATATTAAAACAGAAACACTAAATCTACTGGAAGAAAAGGTATGCAGAAGTCTTGGAGACATAGGGGCAGGCAGATAATTCATGAACAAAGCACAAACTGCACAGGAAACACTTCAAAGAATCTACGATTGGGATCTCATATTATTGAAAATTTTCTGCACTTCGAAAGAAATCACCAACAGAGTGAAAAGAAAACCCACAGAGTGGGAAATAATTTTAGCCAGCAACCCCTCAGAAAAGGACTCGTGTCCAGAACATATAAAGAATTGAAAAATATCAAGCTTCCTAAATTCAAAGACCTTCTCCAAAAATGGTCATCTGAGATGAGCACATAGTTCTCAGAGGAAGATATACAAATGGCAAATAAATACAATGAGAAATGTTCACCATCACTGTTCATTTGAGAAATGCAAATTAAAACAGCATTGATATTTCATCTCACTCCGTAAAGAATAGCTGCTTTCAAGAAATCAACTGATAACAAATGTTGGCGAAGCTGCAGGGGAAAAGGAACACTTCTCCACTGTTGGTGGGAATGTAGACTGGTGCAACTACTATGGAAATCCATATGGAGAATTCTCAAAAGACTAGGATTGGAAGCCCCATTCAATCCAGCTATTCCCCTCCTGGGTATTTTCCCAGAAGAACTGAAAAGTTCATTTCACAGTGACATATGTGCACCCATGTTCATAGCAGCACAATTTGTAATAGCTTAATCTTGGAAAACAACCAAGATTCCCATCAACTGCAGAGTGGATGAAAAAGATGTGGCATTTTTATACAATGGAATATTACTCAGCTATAAAAATGATGATCTTGAGGCCTTCATAGGCACATGGAGACAACTTGAGACTATCCTCATTAGTGAAATAAATGAGTCATATTTATAAATATCATATTATGTCTCTAGTGCAAAAAGCAATAAGAACTATAAGAGTAATAAAAGCCAAAATGTGTAACTACTATTGTAAAAAAGAGAGGAACAGAATGTGCTCAAAGGGATATAACTGCATGTATGTTTGAGTGTATAAAATAGATGATCATATTGCTGAATCTTTGTTGGATCTTTGAGCAGAACTGTTTGCAGTCTCACTGTTTGAATGTGTACTATGTATCCTTTAATTTTGAAATTTGAACAACTACATCCAAGATGACAATATGTAATTTATCAATTAATGATTTCATAGTGTTTTTTTCTCTTTTTTTCTTTTAGAATTCTGTATTGTTGCTACCCTTTTTTCTGTTTTGCTTTTTTTCTTTTTTTCTCTCTTTAAATAAAATTTTAAAATGTGTAATTGCTATTGTAAAAAAGAGAAAATAAGAAGAGTTATAAAAGATATAACTGCATGTATATTTAATGTGTAGGATTTATAACCATAGTTCTAAGTTCTTGTTGGATTGGCACTTCTTGTCTCTCAGCCTGTGCACCGGACGGGACTGGCTTGTGGTTGTCCTCTATGTGGTCCTTGCATGGTAACGACTCACAGAAAATGGCCTGCTTTTTGTTTTCCTCCATGTGACCTGCAAATGGCACCGACCAACAGGAAGGGGCTGGTGTCTGGTTGTCTTCCCTGTGGATTGCGCATGATGCTACATGGAGATGAGTGCTTTTTATTTATTTTTGGTACTGGGAATTGAACTCACAAATTTCCAGGCAGGTGCTTATGTCACTGAGCTAAGTTGCTAGCCCATACTGGGCATTTTGTTCCATGTCCAAAGTAACCATTTTGGATAAAGACATCTTAAGAATTTATGATTTTAACTGTTTGCTCTCCTGGCTTTCTGTTGAGGTCTTGTAAAATTATTAGACTTATCTAAAACTGCAAAGTATCTTTAGCATTAACTTTTCCAAGTGGTTTCTTCTTCTAACAGTCTTCTATTAAAAATAAATTGTTGGCTTCTGAGTAAGTTCAATCCTTATAGGAATCATGAAGGATAAAATAAATATTTGCTCATTCCTTCTCAGATAGGATAGCCTTTTTTTCCATCGTTGTAAATTAAGTACCTTCTTGCTCTCCCCCTACTTAACTGTGTCTATTACATTGTCTTATATGACTCATTTATCCCCTAGACTTGTCAATTTTTTTAAAAAAATGAAGTCTCTTAGGTGAAGTGAATTAAACATTCATATCCACTGCCAAATGTATTTTTAAAATCAACCTGAAAATATACAAGGGATTGTTTGGAGGCAGGAATTCTCTTCCTGTTGCTCTTAAAAACCATCTATGATCAGTAGCTCACCAATATAGGCAGGCTCTATTTATAATTCTCTGGGGTTTCTTAGAGGACACAATTGTGAATACCATCTGTGTATGCTCACAAGTCCAGGGCTAGTCTGACAATTATAGGACCACAAAATGTAAATCCCTGGGATATATCTAGGGGATTCTGAGGCTGTAAGTCTGGAAAAGAGTCCTAAAAGGGAAGGAGAAAGAATGGAATGTAAAAAGCTGGATGGGGAAGAAAAAAGAAAAGAAAAAAGAATGCGAATAAATGCTTTTTGTGGACTTCAGGTTTAATTTTTAGTAATAAGGTACGGGTCAAGCTTATGAGATTTCCTTCTCCACACTCTGTTCTGAAAGTCAGTTCACATACAAGGTTGCAACACGCACTCATGTTTGCATGTGGGAGGTAGGAAACAATGAAACAGGTATATGATAATCCTGTTGCTGCATAAAAAACAAAGTACAATATTTTCCCATCAGTTATCATTGTAAATGCAATGGTTTCATATTTAAAACTTAGAATTCACAAAATTAACATAACATGTAATGAAGCCCCAGAGTGTAAGTTTTAATCTTTATTCTCTCCCAAATGGATATCTCTTGAGGTTTCCCTGAAGCCTCATATCACATGGATTATTTATGGTGCTTCTGTTAAAGTACTTTCCAGATACACTTGGAAATATTGAGAGGTTGGTAACATGTTTTTCAGTGAGGATCAAGGAAAATGTTGCCATATCAGGAATGATGATTCAGGTCTTGTGGTCTTCAGCTCCTCTCTCTCTTCTTGATAGCTCTGTGTGACAGTCCCGTGCAGGTGTACATAAAGATACTAAATTAGAATCTTCTAAAAGATCTGCCTTCATGAAACCCCAATCTGTGCATGTTATTTTGCCTCTGTCCCCTCTGAGAATCTTCCCAGTACTGATTATTAAAATGTTTTTATATTCACAAATGTACTTTGGGGGTAAGCTTCATCATTACCTCCTCTTCCTCCTCACCCACCTCTTCCTTTGGTGCTTTCCCATTTTCTCCTTCTCTTCACCCACTTCTGACTTTATTGTGTCTTATTTTCCTGACACTCTCACAGTCCAATGCTATCTTTCTGTTCTTCCTAGACTTCTCATCCTCTACCCCCACAAACACACCTCGTATCTCCATATAACTCACTTTTCTTTTGTCCTTCCAAAGTCCCCAAAGGAAGAACTCTTGCATATGAGTGTCTAGATAGTCTTATCTTAATTATTCCCTGTGAAGAACTCACACAGGAGCCAGTTCCAACTATTTTGTTCTGTGCAATTTAGTCATACTGCATTTTCCTAGGGAAAAAAAGGCTAAAAACTCCATCATTCTATTTTGCTTCCTTTCTTTTTCTCCCACCTATTTTCTTAAATCAAAACATATTTAAGAGCTTCTTTTTGTTTTCTGATATTGCAAACATGAGGGAGGGGGGAGAAGTTAGTTTTTTCCTTCAAAAAGAACCTAGAGCAGATAGTTTTAGAGATTCGGTCCAATTTAAACTCTATTGAAAATACAGTTTAGGCTTGTGGTTTGCTATAAATAACAGCCACATTTCCCAAAGCTGTCCATGGTTTATACAGAGGGACCCCAATTATACTTAAAAGAGCTGAAGAATAAACCTGACAAGGAAAATGCATTTATAGTGTACTAGAGAGGTTAGACTATAATAAGTTGAATTGTAATTTCCTTAAAGTCATTTGAGCTTCCAAGGTCGAGTACTAGATAATACATTATAAATTATTTTCATTTTACCCAGTCATAGACACTAGGTTTTTTTTTTAAATTTTACAGGTGTATTCTTGGATTTTTCGATGAGATCATATATTTAGGACAATCAAATCTAAATAAAATATCACATCCTTAACCCTATAATTCTTTCTATCATCTCTTCTCTCTTGAGAAACATTAGTTTGAGACACATTAGTCTTAATTACCTATATCAATCTTTGCTCATACTTCAAAATACATTAGAGCCTGTATAAAAAAAAAACAATTCATGAAGTTTCCAAATGCTAATCCCCTGTTATTTGTTAGTGTGTGGAAGATAACAAGGTTGTTTATGCAGCAACTCTTGACATTCATGATCAGGCTTATATTCCAAATTATATTCCAAGAGTACTAGGCATAAGTACTGGAGAAAAATGTGGTAGCACCAACCATTCGACTTAGCAGTGAAATCTAGCTAGGCCAAAATTCATCTTAGCAGGCTGTGTCCATACTTACGGAAATGTCCTGATATAAAATACTCATTTACAAATCAGTAGCTAATCTTTTGATTAGACACTCACTTATTTTGGTTTAAGGAGTTAAATTAGTATTTTTCTTGGTAGGGATAGGGTAATAGAATTGTCTCTGCATTCACAGAACAAGTTTATCTGAGTGATGTCCTACACAATAAAGATGGAGTGGCTGAATCATTCTTAGTCTTCTGGGTATAAGTCATACCTTTACAATTAAGCATTCACACTGAACTTTCTGCTTCTCTTCCAATATAATCATTTCTTCATCCGTTTGCTTCCTCCAGTTTATTACACCAAAATATTGGCAATAAAGAGCTGCAATCATTAAAATCTGGTAGTTTTATTCTCAATGTGTCCTAGCATTGTGCCATCCAGGCTGCCCCTACTTGCATGCTGCCTTTTACTATAACGTACTTTTTTCAAGAAAGAACAGAAAACAACTCTCTAAATCTGGTGTTAGATTTGTTTTAAGAGTAGATTTTCCAAGATAACCTCAGAAATGGCACTGCTGATTCTTCCTACGCATTAGTATTTATGTGAAGTGTACTGAAAGAAATGTCCATTTTCCCAATTAGTTCACACTCATTTGGACACATATCTGACAGGAAGAAAGATGTCTTCAAATCCAGTAAAGCTGAAGAACAAAAGGGTGAAAAAATAAAATGCAGTATTGCATTGTGAATAATTTGGTACATGCTGTGCCAGTTATTTCTAAGCATTGTCCATAGAAGAGTTTCCCAACATATTTAATAGGTGACTAACACAATCAGTAACACCTGGCTTTCTACACTCATTTGCATCATTTCATTAATTTATCTTAATTGTGCTTATCATTTCTAAGTTGTTTCTATTAGAATACTGAATTTTCTTATATTTTATCAAGCTTAACAATCACTATTAATCTTTAATTCATTCAAATGCCTTGCTACATATTGATATGATGTACCTGTCTTCAGCTTCCTTTTGAAACATTCATCACCTACTGTTTAAAATTGTGAAATATTTCTGATATGCAAATTTAGCCTAATGTGAATGAATGGTATTATATAGAATAAAACAACAGGGCATATAACAGTTTTGTGAAAGAAGGGAGGAAGAAAAAAGGAAGGAAGGAAATGGAAGGGAGGAAATTAGAAAGTAGCTCTACTATGAGTCTACTAAACCCTCATTCATACCTGTAGAATATTTTATCTAAGTCACAATGCACTGCCGATACAATCCTTGGACTGTTTCATTATCTAAAGGAGAATATATTTTAAATTTAGATCTCTAATCCATTTTAATTTTAGTGCATGGTGAGAAGTAATGGTTCTATTGTTAATCTTTGGTATGTGGAAATCAAGTTTTAGAGCACCATTTATTAAAGAGACTATCTTTCTTCCAGTGAAGATGTTTGGTTCCTTTGTCAAAAATAAGATGGCTGAGTGTGTTTGGAGTTCTTTCTGTATCTTTTAATTTGTTTCGTTGATCCTCAGTTCTTGCATTTTGCTAGTATCTTGCTGTTTTTATCACAGTAGCTTTGTATTACAATTTCAAGACAGGAATTGTGATACCCTCTGCCTTGCCTTTGTTGCCCAGAATAGCTTTTCCTAGTCTAGGTGTCTTCTGGTTCCAAATGAATTTTAGGATAGTTTTCTCTAATTTTATGTGATATGCTGTTCATATTTTGACTGGGATTGCACTAAATCTATATAACAGTTTTGGAAGCATGGATATTTTCACCATATTGTGCCTGCCTACCCAGAGCAATGGATCTTTTTCCATTTTCTGATATTCTATTCAATGTCTTGAAGATATGAGTATAAGTAAAGACTGTATAACAAAACCTGAATCACACAGGAAACAATGCAAAAAATTAAAAAATGGGATCTCATCTTATTAAAGAGCTTATGCACAGCAAAAGAAAATACCAACAAAGTAATGACATACAGAGTGGGAAAAATTGTTTTCAGCTGTTTAGACAAAAACTAACATCTAGAGTATGTAAAGAATTGAAAAACTCAGACCTTCCAAACTTAAAGACTGAATCCAAAAATGGGCATCTGAAAGGAACAGACACTTTTAAGATACAGAAATACAAATGCCAAATAAAATATGAAAAAATGTTCAATATAATTTTTCATTTGAAAAATGCAAATTAAAATAACACTGAGATTTCATCTCACTTCAGAAAGAATGGCTATTTTCAAGAAAATGACCAATAACAAGTGGTGGATGGGTTGTAGGGAAAAAAGAACCCTTTTTCACCGTTGGTGGGAGTGTAGACTGTTGCAACCACTATGGAAATCAGTGCGGAGATTCCTCAAAAAGCTACAATTAGAGGTTCCATTCAACTCAATTATTCCCATTCTTGGTGTCTTCCAGGAAGAATTAAAAAACATCATATCATCGTGATATATGCACACCACGTTTATGGCAATGAAGTTTGTAATAGCTAAATCTTGGAAACACTACAAATGCCCACAAGATATGAATGGATAAAGAAGATGTGGATTTTTTATGCAACTGGGTATTACTCTGCCATAAAGAAGGATAAACTTGAGGCATTTATACATAAACAGATGCCCCTTGAGATCATACTCTAAAGTGGAATAAATTGGATGCCCATGTATAAATACAGTATTGCTTCTCTGGTGTGAGAAACTGACAGTGTAAATAAGAATCAAAATGTATAATAAATAGGAAATTGTTGAAAAGGAAAAGGGAACAGGGTTGGAAGGGGAAGGGAAGAGAAAGGATAAAATTGAAACAAAGGTTTTGTAAATAAGGGGAAGGGGGTTAAAGGGAGGGGAGGGGAATGGGAGAAAAAAGAGGAATTAAGACACACCATGTGCAGCTGTAAGTTCCCTATGATGAATGTGATCATTATGTACATCTATATTGTACCAATATACTTAATTTAAAAGCATATGTGGTGAGAGAAATCAAAAGAGTAAATAAGGACCAAAATGTATAATAGATATTGTGAAATAGGAAGCAAACGTTCAAGTTGGAAGGGAAACAAGAGTTGGGGGAGGGGAAAGGACAGGAAAAAATAGTGGATAGTAGGAAATAAATGGAAGCAAAACTTTTGTAACTAAGGAGAAAAAGAGGGGCTGAAGAGAGGGGAGGTTATTGGGGAAAAATTCATTATGCACAGGTACAAATTCCCTCTGATGAATATGATCACTATGTATATCTAAAATGTACCAATAAAATTAACAACTAAAAAACCCTACAGGATGAGAGAAGCCATGGTATCTGAAAATATTCTAAATGTTTTAATTTATTTCTACACACTAGCAGGCAGTCTATATACTGGAAAAGTAGTTGTTAATCCATTCACTTACTCAGATTTTATTATGTCTCAATCTGAGCCCGGTCCTGTGCTAGATACAGTTGTTAATGATAACCCTTCATTCAAGTAGCATCTTAGCTAGTGTGAAGAGAGACAACGAAATAAATATAACACCACATCTTTGTATGGAACAAAGACCAAGTACCAGTTTAGAGGATAAAAGTGCATCCTTTAGGACCAAAGGAGTAGGATTATTGAAGATAAAGCAAGGAAAAATGATATTCAAGGCAAAAGGAACAGTCTATTCAAGGGTATAGATGCTGGAGAGAAATTATATCAGTGAGAGTAACTAAATTTTAGGTCCCACCTGCCAGGACTCTTAAGATTAAAATTAATATGCTTGCCTCAGGCTTCTGAAATTATTTGAGCTATGAACCAGTATTACAATAACATGAAACAAAACATTAAGTAAACTTTCTGTAGTTTGTATACATAAATGGCATTAAACTTCATGTGCTTGAATACAGTTGTGCTTGCTTGATAATGCATGAGATGGGACTAGACCACAGAGTTATTTACCTGATAAATTAGTTTCAATTTAGCTATATGGAAGAGAAAGGACATATTCTTTATAAATCATTCAAGTAAGAACATTAAAGTAGAGAGGGGTTCTCAAACTTTAGGATACATTAGAGTTACCTGGAGGTCTAGTTAAGCTATAAAGTTCAGTGCTCAATCCCCAGAGTATTCATCATGTATGTGGTAGGAGGTAATAATTTGCATTTTTATCAAGTTCCCAGGTAACGCCTTGCCATGCCTTGGACTACAGCTTGAGAAACAGTGAAAACAATTGCAGGACTAAATATTCAAATCACAAGAACCCTTATATGTTAACCATAAATCAAACTTCCACATTTGCAAAATAACAGATTGCACCCAAGATATTTTCTAACTGAAGTTTAGGGACTGTAAATCTCTAGTCCATTTTATTCACCCCACAGGCCCTCATCTACTTAGCTTTATCTCCTGGGCATCAGAAACCAATGTGCTTTAAATAATTTATTCACACACTAAAAGCCTTCTTTTTGAGGAATCCACTCTCTCCTGTACTCCAGCACTTTCTGAAATATTCTGTTATGTAAGGAACAGATTACTCCCAAATTTAAGCAGATGTCAACAGCTATTACCCTCATGAAAGCTGATCGTGAAAGTGTAGAGCGGTCTTTAGCATTTTCTTTTTCTGGTGAAGGGGAAATCAGGAAAATAAATGTCAGACTCAAGTCCAGATTCTTACAGTTGAATTCAAATAATGAAATAAAATTCAGTATTCTCAGGAGACATTTATCTTTTACAAAGTGCTTTCTTTCTTTCTTTGCTTCCTAAAACATAAATGGCATTTTGGCTAAACAAGCTTTTGCTAATAAAGTCACTGAACACATTCACAGAAACCTTTAACCAAACCAAGCCTCAGAGAAGCCTCAGGTTCTTTAAAGGAGAAAAACGACTGTGGTTAAACAAAATAAAAGCAGCGAAGCTTCCTTTCCACCCAGAAGAGCCTGCTCCCCACTTGCATTGTTATGAAATCCTTCTGACTGAGGGAGCCTCTGCTACAATGACTCCGCAGTTATTTTAAGTATCAGCGTGGGAGGGTTGGGGGATGGAATGGACACAGGCTTGATGAATTCCCATTCCCCACCCCTGGAGGAGAGGAACTCTGGGCAAAATGTTGCTTTATTTACACTCAGAGAAAAGTATTTGTGGACTAGATTAGACTTGGCCAATAGAAAGAAGGGAGGGACATTAAGTTGGAAACATTTCCATTTGCTCATAATTTTAAGTAAAACCACATAACAAGCAGTAGGATATATTTTAAAAAATATTTTAATGAATATATCACCATTCATTCATTCTTTTCTGTTTCAGTGCTCTTAATAAATTGAGCTGAAATATCTGCCTCGCTGTTATCATCTGTGTGAAATTAGGGCTGTCAGAGTCATGATCAAAAGAAGACTAAGCTAAGCCAAGTTAGAAGCAAAATATTTTACCCTAAGCAACATTTCTCTGTAGTTAGAAATCACACACGCACACACACACACACACACACACACATTTTCAGATTTCTTGGTGATGTGATTTATCATAGAAAACTTGCCCATGCTAGAACTTGTCTGTATCTAGCCATTTCCACAAAGACTCCCTTCTTCCTTGCTACTGCCCTGTACTTCTCTCCCAAGTCTATCCCAGAACATCAAATGAGAGAAATTAGGAACAAACAAGAATAAGTAAAATAGCCACACTCTTTAATGTCAGAAACCTGATGGTGGGATCACATAATTTAAATCTAGCATTACACATTTTAATCCCAAGCCATGAATTGCCTAAAGAATATCATAATACCATAAACACCACAATACTTAAAGAAAATATCTAATAACAAAGAAGACATTTGTCAAATGCAAAAGCATCAAGAATAAATGAAACATAAGTGGATTTGTGTTTCCATGCTATACAGTTTGAAACAATCCAACTCAAAATAATTATTTCTATTTTAATATACAGCAAATTATCCATAACTAATCGCTTTGTAGAATAAATTCTGTTGCTATTAAACCATTAAACTACAATGATGACAACTATATTTCATGGATTCTCAGGTGAACTTTTACATTCTTACATCTCTGAACTCAAGATGCATCTTACAGCCAATGGCATAATTGTTTCATTTTCAGTAGCATATTCAATCACATCTTATGTCCAGTGGTGTTTTCCATTTGGTGATATGCATACTTATCTTTGCCCTCAAAAGAACATTAGAGATTCATATTTGAGTAACTTTCAAAGTACCAGGCAATGACTTTTACTAATGGGAAGGCAAAGATAAATAGAATACGTCAATTAATAGTATAGTAAGAGAGTCACATATGAGTTACTAAGTAAGTTCAAAATTTAGTGTTGTGGGTACACATAGAGAGGAAAATGTCTTTCTAATTAAGGGATTAGGGATGGTCATAGAAAGATCATTTTGAGATGATTCTTGAAGGATAAGATTTCCATCATGCAGAGAGATATAGATGCGGAAGATTAAAGGAATAGAATCTAGTGCAAGGAAAAGGAGAAGCAAATCCAGAGTATGGAATAACTCAAGACCTATCAGAGCATTTTAATACTGAGTAGGGAAAACAATCAGCAAGTCTGGTTAGGTATGATAGAGGATTTAAAATTCAGATTGGTTAGGGCACATTAAGTTTGAGGTGTTTGTATTGAGATAGGAGGCTATAATCAACATTTACCATTTTTGATTGCTCATTTCACACTAAATTTCCTCACTGTGAAAGTCTCTGGAAATAGAGCTTAGTTCCTACCATAGAAATAAAAAGCCAAGTACTTGCTTTACTGATTCTCTTATTGCTAGGGTACAGTTATGAGACCTAGCTCTGCCCAAGTAGACAAACTTGCACACCTACCCAGAATTTGATCCTGGAGTTAGCGATGTTAAAATGCAAGGCCAGGGAAGAATTCTTTTGTAGGTGATGACAACAGCAGAATCTAGTGCCCATCAGAAGTTGCAATCACCAGTATCTAGTGGTGGTACCAGTGCTCTTTCACCACACTTGCTGTACTAAGCAACTTGGGCCACAGTGCCTGGTATATAACCTTCCCAATATTTTGACTATTTTGCATACTGACCACAGGGCCACACCTTTCCCAAGAATCCTTGATAAATGACTTACAATATGTTCCTGTTCTATGAGAGTCAGTTTCTGTGGTATATAAAATAAGAGCCCTGGGTCCTACACATATACATCAGAAGATGCCTGACAAAGATTTGGAAAATTAGCACAATACCCAGGAGGGAAGTCAGCTTAGAGAATTAAAATAGGAGAATTGTTTGACTAGGATTGAAAATTAAAGCTAAGGAGAGATAATACAAATGCATAGAAGGGCAGAGAAATTGTCAATGGTATGTCATCATTTTGGAGGAAGGGTGAAACAAGAACTCTTACTATCTATGAGAGATGGAAGGAGCAGAACATCATTAAAAACAGTGTCTGAAGACCTGCTCTATCCTAAGTATCTTGTATAAGCTAAATCATTTGATATTTACAAGAATTGAGTTATATATGGCTATCCTGACTTTATTGATGAGGAAAACTGCATACATGATATTATTTTTCAGAAAGTCACATAAATAATAATGTGATGCATTCAATATTCAAAATCACATTTGTCTGGTTTCAAGACTCAACTAGTTCTGTTCTTAAAACTTCAACAGAAGTAAAAAACAAGGCCTTAGCTCAGAGTTCTTAACTCTGGCTTCACTTTGGAATCACCTGGAGAGATATGGAAACCGATAATGTCTAGGTCCCACTCCCAGAATTTCCGTTCTAATAGCTCTGCATTGTGGCCTAGAGGTTGGGAAATTTAAGAGCTTCTCAGGTAGTTACAATGTGTAGCCATGTTCAAGAACCACCACAGTAGTGGTATTTCAGCACAGAACACAGGTGACTTAAACAACAAGTGGGGTTAGGCTACAGAGACACAAATGCTGAAGTGAAATACGGATAAGAAATAATGCAGTTAAGTGACTAGATCTGAGGGACAGAATTTTGAAGTGGGATGAAAGGTAAGTTAAAAGTGGACAGAGCAAGTATAGGCTACTCTCATAGGGTTGAATAAAGGTTCATAGGATTATGGTTTGAGAAAATGTTTTGGGAAGATGAAAGCTATTAAGAATATCTATAGGCTGAGGGAAAGGGGCCTGTGGGAAGTGGGAATTGGAGATAAAAGGGAAATACTTGGGTCCTGGATGTGATGAAGTCAGTTATTCATGAGGAAAGAAAGGTTACTTTTGGCAAGGGAGAGGATGCTTCTTTTAACAGAGTAAAATATATTTATGTGTTATAGAGATGAGACAGTGAAAAAATAATGAGAAGAGTTTAAGCAAAGTAAAAGGAGGGCATTGGAAATATGAGCATAAGGAATAGAAAACAGGAGTCAAAACAGCATTCAAATGATATCATTTAAAATTTCAAGTGTAATTAATTAATCATTATGGGCACATGACTTTCTCAAACATGATTAAGTAGTCTTGAGAAGGTGAAAAAATACATAATGGAGTTTATTCACAGCAGTGAATCACTTGGGGGGGTGATCAACTGGTAGTTCAGGTGAGTGGAAAACTTGGGGAATTTGAAATTATACATGAATGTATATTTAAAATCTAAACAAGACTGTTTACTTTGATGTAAGATTTAGTATATTAAAATTTATATGAACTTCCATCTCCGATCTGGTGCAAAAATTTATGAAATTCAAGACTCTGATTGAAATCCAAGTGCATTCAAAGACAGATAATGATGACTTTAATAGAGGAAGATGTTGTGGTTTCAAATCAAGAAATAATTATAAGTGATTGGACTAGAGTCCTAAATAATTAGTTTTGTAGTTCATCTTTGTTGCTTTCAGAAAGGATACATTTCAGTCATTGGCCAAAAATATATATTATATATAAAATCACCCTACTACAGAGCGTTAATTCTATCAATAATGCCTTTTTTCAGTTCAATGGGGAGAGGAAGTGTTCCTCAAATATTGCTCAAGTTCACGTATTTGTTCCCTTCTGCTAATTTAGATCGCTGAAGGTTGTAAATTCCCAATTGTTTCTTAAATCTAATTTTAGTCATAATATTTTATTGGTAACACAGTTTTTGAGAACTGTTCTTATAGACAACAATGACATTAAACCTGGTACTTTCTGTTCCATGACATGCTCTATTTCAACCTAATATTTGGCATGAGAGGTCCCTTCTGCAAAATATACACACTTCAAATCACTCGGCTTATTCATAGAAAGACAAAGTCATCAATTGTTTAGGGATTATACAGGTATAAAACTATAAATAGAAGGAAATGATTAGCACAACATTAAGGTTAGTAGTTATCATTGTGTGGAGAACAAAGACAATATGATTTGGGAGGGAAATATAGACTTCCAGGATACTCTTAACATCCTGTTTCCTGATCATTCAGCTGCATCTTTATTTCCTTGTGATTTGCACATATTTTATATGTAACTTTAATAAAATGTGTTAAAATAAAATAAAAATAAGTAAAATAAAAGCAGCGGTCAGGATATATATCCCTGAGGGATATAGAGTAGTTTGGGAAAAGTCTGATGTCTCTATAGCTATTGTTACATTTCCATTACATTGTATTGTTGTAGAACCTGATATCTCCACTTGCTGAAAATGTGTTAAAATTAGGCTTTATTTCTTAATTCTTAAATCTCCTAAAGTTTTAGTATGAAAAACCTATCACCCTCAAGATAATTTATTTGAACATGTATTTTTAATGTTTCAATTTTTCACTTTTATTTCCAAGAATCTAAAATTATGGTAAAACTTAAGCAATTTAACTATAATAAAAAAGGCAAAAAATGACAAATGCAGGTGAGGATGTAAAGAAAGAGGAACTCTTATTCTTTGTTGGTAGGAATGTAAAAAAGTAGGACTACGATGTGAAACACATCTTGTGATGCATCACAAAGATTAGAAATAGAACTATTGTGTGATCATGGAATATTACTCAGCTATAAAAAAGGATGATCTTGAGGCCTTCATGGGTACATGGAGACAACTTGAGACTATCCTCATTAGTGAAATAAATAAGAATCATATTTATAAATATCATATTGTGTCTCTAGTGTAAAAAGTAAATAAGAACTACAAGAGTGATAAAACCAAGATGTGCAATTGCTATTGCAAAAAAAGAGAGGAAAAGAAAGGGCTCTAAGGGATATAGCTGCATGTATGTATGAGTGTGTAAAATAGATGACCATATTGCTGAATCTTTGTTGGATCTTTGAGCAGAACTATTTGTAGTCTGACTGTTTGAATATTTACTATGTACCCTTTAACTTTGTAACTTGAACAACTACATCCAGGATGACAGTACCTAATTTATAAATTACTGATTTCTTAGTGAGTTTTTTCTCCTTTTCCTTTTTTTGTTTCTTTTTCTCTCTCTTTTTTAGAATTCTGTATTGTTGCTACCCTTTTTTCTGTTTTGCTTTTTCTCTTCTCTTTAAATAAATTTTTAAAAATGTATAATTGCTATTGTAAAAAAGAGGAAATAGGAAGTGCTATAAAAGATATAACTGCATGTATATTAAGTGTGTAGGATTGATAACCATATTTCTAGGTTCCTGTTGGATTGTTGAACAGATCTGTTTGCACTCTCACTGCTTGAGTGTCCACTTTGTGTGCTTTAATTTTGTAACTTGAACAACTATTTCTAAAAGAACAATATGTAATTTATCAACTAGTGATTTCTTGCTGTTTATCTTTTTTTGAAATTCTGTAATATTTCCATCCTTTTTCTGTTTTTGTTTCTCTTTAAATAAAGGGAAAAAAGAACTATCATGTGATCAAGCAATGCCATTACTGAGTATATATCCAAAGGGAATGAGATTAGTATGTCACAGATACCTGCACTTCTACATGTATCACAGTGTAATTTACAGTAACTAAGATACAGAATCACCTGAAGAGTCCATTGACAGATGAATGGGTAAAGAGAATCTAGTGTAAACTGTATACACAATGGAAAATGTTCATGCATAAAAGGGACAAAACTGTTATGTGTGATGAGTTCATTTTGACATCATAATGTTAAGTGAAATAAACCAAATAGAGAAATATTGCATGATTTCACTCGTGTGCAATCTAAAATTGTTCAGCTTACAGAAGTAGAAAGCAAAAATAGTAGCTACCAAAGGTCAGAAAGGGGGGCATTGAGAAAGACTGATTGATATTTCAAAACCACATCCAGTTTTACTACTTAGATCTTTGGTCCATTTCTATTTTAGTTTAGTGTATGATGGAAGATATGGGTCTAGTTTTAGTCTCTGGCATGTGGAAAGCCAGTTTTTCCTACAGAATTTATTAAAGAGGTTATGTTTCTTCCAGTGTAGGTATTTCACTCCTTTGTCAAAGATAAAGTGGCTGAGTATGTCTGGAGGTGTCCCTAAAATTTTTAATCTTTTCCATTGATCATTAAGTCTGTATTTATTTATTTTTTGCCAGTGCAATTCTGTTTTTATCACAGTAGATTTGTAGTATAGTTTCAAATCAGGGATTGTGATGCCCTTGCTTTGCATTTGTTGCCCAGAAATCTGCTAGAAGATAGACTATGTAGACTCTTGAAGACATTGGCATAGGCAAAGACTTTATGAACAAAACACCAATTGGATAGGAACTATCCAAAAGGACCAACAACTGGGATATCATCCTTTAAAAAATCACTTGCACAGCAAGTGAAAGAGAGTGAAGGGATAGCTCATAGTATAGGGAAAAAAATTTACCAGCTATTCCTCAAACAAAAGAATACTATCTAGACTATATTAAGAAATCTAAAAATCAGACATACAAAATTTAAAGACCCAATCAAAAATGAGCATCTGAAATGAAAAGGGACTTCTCAGATGAAGAAGTAGAAATGGCAAATAAATATATGAAAAAAATGTTCAACATCACTGGCCATTCAAGAGATGAAATTTTACACAATACTGAGATTTCATCTCAACCTAGAAAGAATGGCTATTATCAAATCAAGAAATTGACAGAGAGCAAATGCTGGAGGAGCCATGAGAAAAAAGGAACATTTCTCCTCTGTTGGTAGGAGTGTAGACTACTACAACCACTATGGAAATCAGTGTGGCAATTCCTCAAAAACCAAAAACTAGAGGTTCATTTTAGCCCTGCTATTTTTCTTCTTGGTATATCCAGAAATAATTAAAAACTATACTAGAGCAATATATGTATGCTCATGTTTATAGGAACATACCTTATAATAGCTAAATCCTGCAAACAGCCCAAATGTAATTTCCATTTGATGAATGGATAAAGAAGATGTGGGGGGGGGTTACATAGTAAGAGTACTACTCAGCCATGAAAAGGATAAGCTTAAGACATTTCTAGATAAATGGATGCACATTGAGATTATATTCTTAAATGAAATACATTGGGTTGGGCACACACATGTAAATACCACATTGTTTCTTTGGTGTGACAAACCAAAAGTGTAAACAAGAAAGAAAATATAAAATAGATGTTGTGAAATAGGAAGAAAATGTTCACATGGGAAGGGAACTAGGGATCAGGGAGGGGTAAAAGGAGGAAAAGGAATAGAAATAGAAATAAAAAAGAAAAATGCAAACAAAGCTTTTGCAAATAAGGGAAAGGGGCTAAATGGAGAGTAGGGGAATTGGAAAAAATTAGTCAAGATATATATCATGTACAACTACAAATGTGATTATTATATCTAAAATGTACCAATAAATGTAATTAACTTAAAAGATAAAGTTAATCAGAACTTTAAAAAAAGCATACCCACAAAAAAGCATAGAAGTTTGGTGACATTACACAGAGAAATATTAGTTAATAATACTGTGTTGCATAATTCAAAATAGCTAGAAGAGAGGATTTGAAATGTTCCCATCACTTGATGGTAGCCATTCTTTGTGGCATGAGCTGGGATCTTAGTATTTTAATTTGCATATTTTTGTAGTTATTTGAGAGATTATTTCTGATTTCATTTTTTTTCAGGTCCTCATTCAATTGATTCATTTTTACCACTTCAGAGAGACCTAGTGGAGGGCTTTCAGATTGTCCCACCTCATTGCCCCCTGGGTTTGCCTTTAGTGAACTGGATGTTTGGGGTTGCATCTTGTTTAAGTGTCTTCTCATTTCTTTTCCTTTTTAGTTTAATTCCAGGGGTGATGCTTGTAAGTTGCCTATGGTGGGTTGCTTTGCTGGTGGTTACTGATACAAATACTATGTCAGTATAGAGATTCTTCAGAAAACTAAAAGTAAAAATTTTATTTGATTCAGCCATTTCCCTTCTAGGCTATCTTCCCAAAAGAGTTAAAGACATACTTCCACAGTGAGGTATGTACATCATGTTTATAGCAGCATGATTCATAATAGCTAAATCTTGAAAACACCCTATATGTCCATCAATAGATCAATGAATAAAATAATGTAGCATTTAAACATAATAGAGTACTACTCTGTCATAAAGAAGATAAATTTGAGTAACTTTCAGGAAAATGGATGCATCTTGAGACCATAATGTTAAGTCAAGTAACTTAGGCACACACGATTAAATATTGCATGATTTGTCTTACATGAAAAATTAAATAAAAGACAAATAGTAAAAAACAGAAAGGAAAAAAAAAACATTGAATCCCAACATGGACAATGTAGCTAAATGTGCACCTCAACTTGGTACAATTGTATTACATGCTTTATATGTTCTTTGGCCTATTATTCTGGTTTTCAGTCAGTATATATGATCAACTGTATAAGACCTTATAAAATATGATGAATATGATGCTGGAAAAATAAAATGGGGGTGGAGGGAGGAGGGAACTGAAAATATTACATACATGTACCAATTTCGCACAGTAAATGCAATCATCACATACTGTAAATATATACTAAGAAAAGTTTTAAAAAATGCACAATTGGCATAAAAATATTCTCATCATAAAAAATGACAAATATTTGTGATAACAGTTACCTAAGTTTCCTGAGGTGATCAATGCACAATGCCTAAAGGTACTAAAATATCACATTATCTCCCATAATTATATACAATTGTTACCTATTAAAAATAGCAAATTAATAGTTTTTCATGAAAATAGATATACATAATTTTCCTCTTCAATAGCTGCTGGATTATCTTCAAGCTTCTGCCATAATACTTCCAGAGACAAGCACTCAATTTCCAAATCATTGCTTTTGTTATAAATTTCTTCCATAGATGAACTAAAATCAGCCTCTCTATAACTTTGATAATTGAGTCCAATTCCACACTGCAAAACAATATTGTCTATGTTAAACTGTTTTTCTCTCTGATGTAATAGTAGAAAACAGCATTTAATAAAATAGCAAGGGGAATCAATTTTATCTAACTACTTGGTCTTTTTCTCACACAAAGTGGAGTGAAATGACCTACCATGTTAGCTTAAGATAATTACAGATATTATAAATTAAGCAACAGAAACAAACCTACTTCCCTGAAATAGGAGCTCAGTAAGTTCTAACTTTCAAAAACTATGGTTGAAGATAAGACATTTCCCCTTTTTCCTTCTTTTTCCATCCTGAACTTTCCAATTACTTTAAGTTACTTTTTTTGTGACATGCTCTCCAGAACTTTCACAGTCCCGGATCTCACCTTATGGAAAAGTCAAGGATCACACCTACAGATCACACACACAGAAAACTTCTAAGTGTTATATATGCTCAAGATCTAGCACACGGATTAACACAGAGAAGTTGCATTCTCCAGATATCTCCTGTGAATTAAGGAAAGAGTGTGAAATTTAGTGCTATCAGTTATAATTAGTGGAAGTTTGTGTTGATTTACAACAGAATAGATATTCATAAAAGTAGGATCTGAAACAAAGTTTTAAACTAACTCTCTCCTCCACCAAACAATAATGCAACCAAAAGAGCTCTCTACCTTTTTCCTTTGTATGAATTTAGATGGAATTTTGGAGAAGAGGAAGGAGGATAATTTTTTCCTTCATAATCGTCATTCACATCCTATCAAGGATGATATTTTAGAACTTATCTAAAAGGAATAAGTAGATTATTTCATTTAATCCTCATTAAAAATTCTTTTGGTCAGGTCCTATTAGTATTCTCTTTATGCACAAGGAAACTGGAAAGCTTACTAAAAAATTAACATAAATTTAGAGTAAGAATCAAAATTGGAATTCCACAGTAGATTGATTCTTTATGTTTAACTCAAACTCTTTCTTTGTAATCAACTAGCAAGCAGATACTCAGTGTAGTTCCTCTCCCACTGGGGAAATGGCTCCAGGATTGTATGTTTTCTAGGATTGCCATTATAAAGTACCACAGTTTGGGTGGCTTAACTGAAATTTAGTTCTCACAATTGTTGAGGCTGTAAATCTGAGATAATGTATCATTAAGGTTTTTCTCTTCTACAGCCTTTTTCCTTCACTTATAAATAGTTGTCTTTTTCTGGTATCTACAGATAGTCTTCCCTCTATGTGTATCTGTGTCCAAATTTGCTTTTCTCTTAAGGACACCAATCATACTGCAGTGGGTCCTAATGATTCCCTTTTATCTTAATTATCTCTTTAAAGGATCTATGTTCAAACACAATCATATGCTGAGGTACCAAGTGTTAGTTTCAACATATGAACTGGGTGGGGGTAGTTACAATTAAGTTTTCATAACTGCCCTAATTATGCATTTAAGATCACATCTATACTGGTTAGTAGGTGTCTGTGGAAAAATTAAATATTTTTGTGAATATAAATGGAAGAAAATCACATATTCATTTTCATAAACATCAAGGTGAAATTTAGTATTCCCTTCCATAATGCTAAATGAAGTAAATGAGACACGGAAAGTTAAATATTGCATAGGTTCTTTTACATAAGAAAACCAAAATATTAGTGATTTAAAGAGCAACATAAAAGATAAATGATAGGAAATACATAGACTTTGTAAAGATTTGAAGGGAATGAAGGAGAGGGAAAAGGGAGTCAGAAGATGTGATATATCACAAGGAATATATTTATTATGTATTACAAACATATACTAATAAAAATGAATTTATGTAACAATGCACAGTAGGATGAGGTATATCTGACTTTGTAATCCATCAAGGTCACAAATATTTTAATATCATATTACAGTTGATACAGATATCTCACACATTGTTTATACTGAAATTATGAAGGCTATGGAGCCATTACTGAACCTGGGCTTTTAATACATTAATAAAGAAACACTATATCACAAACGTTTCAAAGTATCTCAATAGCTGTATTTCAGTGTATCTGATTTTCTTTTCAATCTTAATTTATTTTCCACATTTAAAAACCTAACTCAAAGAAGAGGATTATTAGGCTTCATCATATATCAAAGGGGCTCATGGCACAAAAATGTTTAAAGCCCCCATCTGATGGACTAATTACAGCTGATGTCCCACCGAGATGAAACCAGACCACTTCAGACAAGGCAGGATAAACAACCAATGATTTTCTTGCTTAAATTCTTCACTACAATATCTAATTTCTTTATATCTGAGATTCCCCACTCTGCATATTGTGTCTCTCAAAACATATAAACACAGAGATCTATTATACTGTATATTAATCAGGCCTCAAACTATGTCCTTTCTATTAGGACTTCAACCTTGGTACTGCCTAATCTGTGCCCACCATGTTTGTAAGGTCCATGGGTCCTGATTTTTTGCATTGAATATATCAGCTAAGCATATTCCCTGAGGAGCACAATGACCTATGATTTTTCTGAAGAAAATGAAGTTTTGTATTAGTTCATTTTTTTGTTACTGCAATGAAATACCTGAGGTTGGGTACTGATAAATACAAGAGATTTATTTAGCTCACAATTTTGGAGGTTGAAAGTCCAAGCAGCACAGGTAGGGCTCCAAGAAGGGCCCCTCTGACTATATCACTTCATGGCAGATGACAAGACAGTGATACATGCACACGACAGAGTGAGAGGTCATAAAGAAAGAAAAGAAGACAGAGAGACAAGGAAGGAGCCAGACTTGTGACCTTCCCCTAGGTCTCACCTCTACACCACTACAGTAAGGACCAAGCCTTCAATACAAGAACATTTGGGGGAAAAATCACATCCAAGTATAGCAAGTCTGTTCCCTGAAAAAGGGAAGGTATTAAGAGTAATGGGTATGGGGCCCTTTATAGAAGTCTACAGATGTCTCATTACCATTTTGGCAATCTTTTCTTAGGCAATATTTTTCCCTCTTTCATCTAGTCTTGAAGTCTTGCTTTCTCCTAATCCAACTCCTAGAAGTTGTATTTATGCTCTTAGTATCCTGCATTCTGTGGAGCAGAAGATCCAGGTTTTTTGAGCTACTAAATCCTATATACATTTGGGGCCCTCATTCAGAAAAAGGTTAAACAATTACAAATACAAGATTTGGTACAGGTTCTAAAAATGAACCTGTGCAATTGAGAGTCTCTGAAGTGTATGTTCTTTCTGCTTCTCAGTATACTGTGCAATAGGGATTAAGATATAACAATGAATAACAGAAAATGTATACAGTTTGGAATTAAGTTTCAGTTGCTGGCCTAGAATACTACCATAGTCAGAAGGTCTGTGGAAACTGAAGGGCCTCCATAACCAGGAAAAATAGGGACCCAAGCTTCTCCAAAAAACCATCATCTTTACAAGAGCTTTTAGAGACTCTACCATGAAAATTTATATGAAGGAGCTTCATAAACTAAAAGTTGCTAAGAAAATGTGAATTATGCTTCTGTTATGCTCCAGTGAGTCTTCTTACAGAGATGTGTCTCTTTCTAGCTTCTTGTCAGGAAAGTCTTTAGAGGAAAAAAGTGGCAGTGGAAGCCATAGGCATTATCCTTCTCTCATGACTGGAACATGATGACAGTCACCATCCCTTCTAATCTTTTCTTCTTGATTTGCATCCAGAATTAAAAGGAGAAAAATAAAATATAACTTTTAACCTATAAAATTCACACGTAGAATATTAGTTTTCTTGGAAAGTACTTCAGCAAAATGTTAAGAATTTAAAAGATGAATGTGGATACCTACTCTTAGAGAGAACACAGAGTGATTCAGGGGGCCTATTTGTCATTTTGAATAACTGGAAAACTAAATGGGCATTGCCTAATATTAGGTGAATAAATAATTTATAGTATGTCATAATAATATATGTATTCAGATAACAGGATAATAAGGAGTCATTAAAATAATATTATAAAATATTTCTTCCAATGAATGTATTTATGATATAATGTTATAAAAACTGCATGCAAGATAAAACCTTAAGGTAAAAAGAAACAGTACAAGTTTATTAATTATCTTTAGATATTGGTATCTGAGCAACTATCACTTCCTTATTCTTTTGTGCATTTGCTAATCATTCCACAACTGATATATATATATATATATATATATATATATATATATATATATTACTATAATTATAAAATATAAAAATTAAAACACTTTGACCTGAAAATGGATATACCTATTGTGCATAAAAGTTTTGGTTTCAGATGCACTTCATCAGCAGTATCAGTTAACTTCGCAGGCAAGTGACTGGGATCAGGTTTGCTAGAATTTTAAAAAGGCGTATGTCTGAGGGCAGTAGACAGTAACAGCTTAGTTTTATAAAGTGGTAAAAGGATGGGTAAATGGAGTCGGATTCTGCCAGCCTGTCTGCCTTTAAAATTGTGTGCTATTTGTGTTAACTGTTCATGCTTGCTTGACAGATCAAGGGGCACCCTGCAGATCCTTAGATGGCAAGAACTTAAATGGTAATTTCAATCCACAACAGATGGAAAGTGCTGGCACAGAAGGTCACTCAAAATATTAGCGCTTTATCTCCATAGAGTTATGGAGAGACGAGAGAAGGTACAGGCTTGCCATGAGATAGTGCATTCGGTTTATTTCAGTATGCTCCTATCAGTATGCTCAAAAGCAAAGCACATACAAGAGCAGATTTTCAATTAAGTCTCTCACAAAAGACCACTGGGACCAATGTTAGAGAATGACAGCCAGGCTAAAAGTTAAAGAAAACCATTGAATTGGGAGTTTTTATAAAGGCATAATATCTCAAGGCCCTACAGATATAAATGCATACTACACAGTTCTCAGAAATTGTGAACCTTAAATGGTTCAGTATGAAATTTAAATGAAAAAAAAGTTTGAAACATTTGTAGAGGAATACTCAAAGTGTTTATATGTGTTACTGTGAGGTTTTTTTTAGTTATTAATTTTTATTTTTTAGAATGAAAATGGTACCTGCTTTTATTTTTAAGAAAGAAAGAAAATAGTTCAGCATTGCAGATAAAGTATCAGGGATATTTTCCAAATGCTAATAAGGTGATTGAATGTATGAATAGGATACTTTTAATGAGTAAAAAGTGATAAAGTTCTGGGATGTGAATTGAATTTAGAATATGTAAAAATGACTGGGCTGTAAACATCAAGCTTTAAATTGCTTCCAAAGAATATGCTTCATTACAGACAGGTGACAATAGTCATATGATTAAGACAAGGAGAATAAGAAGTGACACAGAATTGAGAGAAAACAGAAATAATAATAAATCATTTAAAATGTATAAATTCTTATTTAGAATTTAAAAATAATAATGATTTTACTTGTTATAAAACATAAGCAATTATTTTATAAATCAGTATGCTTATTTATAAATGTACTCTTCTAAATGGTCTATAAGAGCATAAGCTATTTCTACCATAGTAAATTTTCAAAGTGAAAACTTTATAGAATTAAGAAATGAGTAATTACAAGATTTTCTGCTAAGGCAAAAAGGACTATGCTTAAGCATTAATATAGCTATATGGAAAATCTTGACTATGGATATACTTTTAGGGCTGTACTATACAATGAATTCAAAAGTTGAAATTTCCAAACTGTATGGACTATACCCTTGAAGAAATCAAATGCAAACCACTGGAAAACTTGACCTGGACTTTCTTGATCACTCAAGCAGTTTAAGTGTCATTTGTATTGAAGATGACAATAATGCAGAGCTTAAGCTATGTACCTCGGCTATGAAGTAGAATAATAAGTTAGAGAATTTTTAGATACATTCCATCTTTATAAGTGTTGATTCAATGCAGTAAACATTTGTGTGATGGTTAATTTTATGGATCAGCTTGATTGGGCTAAAGGATTTCCAGATAAATAGGTATTATTTCTAGATATGTCTCCAAGGGTGTTTTTGGAAGATACTAGCATTTGAATCAGTAAACTGAATAAAGAAAAATACACTCTACCAATATGAGTGGGTATCATCCAATCACTTAAAGTTTTCAATAGAACATAAAGAAAGACGAAGTGGAAATTTTCTTCTTGAGCTATGACAACCATCTTCTCCTTTCTGGTTCTTAGACCTTCAGCTTTGACTGAGAGTTACATAATCAGCTCCCTAGTTTCCAGGATTTTGTACTCAGATTGAATTATATAATCAGTTTTCCTTGTTCTCTAGTTTTAAATGGCAGATCACAGGCATTCCTGGCCTCTCTAAGTGTATGAGCTTGTCCCCAGAATAAATCTCATATATATCCAGTTGTTTCTGTTTCTCTGGAGGACATGGGCAAAATAATTTGTTTGGTTGTTTATTATATGCCAAACACTGGAAGACCAATGTGAATAAGACAGTTTTTACCCCAACTTTTCATAGTTCATAGTGTCCTGCCTCAGCCTCAATTTAGATATGTAACCAACCGGAAGTCTTACTTTTTAGTAATTGTCTTCTTAAACTTCAATTGAAAATGTTACATAACTCAAACTCCTGTTCTCAAATGATTAGACAAGAGATGGACACATGACCTAGGACTGATTAGTGATATACTGACTTAGTGTGAGACTTGAGAATCTGAGGGTTAAATTCAAGTATGGATGGTGGACAAATGAACATAGAGGATGTGTAAAATAAAAACTAGAATTAGTAGCTTGGTAACTAAGTCATAACTGCTTACAAACTTGAGTTCACCTGTTACCAAGAGCTATAAATTTATACACAGAGATAGACAGAAGCAGGAAAATGAAGTGGCTGCCCAGCGCAAAATTTGATACAGGTCCTGGGGTTCCAGAAGAGATGGAGGGAGTGATTTGGTCCATAATATTCAGGTTTCAGTCATCGTGGGACTCAGCTCCTCTTTATCTTTCAACCTTGAAGAGTTAGTGAGCATACTGCATCCTTTCAGAAAACTCCCCATTTGCTTGAGTCAGCTATATATCTATAATTGTTGGACTCCATGAGCCTTGCATAATATTTTAGGGCTAAGGCACTTTTGGATGTCTACAAATTCCTCTGAGGATAAATTTGCATTGTATCACTCTGGAATTGCAGAATTTCAGGGGTTGCCTTGTATTGGTCAGCTTTCTCATTGCTGGAACAAAATACATGAAACTAACAAATTAAAGGAAGAGAGAGGTTTAATTTGGCTTAGTTTCAGATGTTTCAGTCCCTAGTTAGCTGGCTCCAAGGCAGAAACATCATGCAAAAGGGCATGATGGGGGAAAACTGCTCAACTCATAGCATTTGGGAAGAAAAGAGCACAAAAAGGGCTAGAGTGGAGCGAGCTAGGGACCAAACACAGTCCCCAAGGCCACACTCCAGAAATGCGCTTTGCTAATCTCTTAGGTATCTATCAAGGTAATCAAGATGACAATCAACACTAACTACCACAACTTGTGTTGCTTCACCAGATTTAAAGGACTTTTGGTTTAACAAGCAAAGTTAGAAAAACATTTTATTTCCTCTGCCTAACTTATTGAGTCTTCTAGAATTAGGTCCTAAATAAGTGATCTACCATCACTTCCCACAAATTGACTTCTCTAATTGGGTCATTCCCAAGAACAGTTATGTCTATTTGTAATTATGGGTTTTTGCTCCCTTCTTTTCTATTACATTCTTTCCACTTAAATAAAAAATTTCCTTTCTTTAAAGAACAAACTGAAGCCCTACTTTCTGACTCTTCTGGAAAGTCTATCTCTCAGGAACTCCAATCGTGGTGATAATGAAAATTATAGTAACAATGGCAATAATAATAATCAGTCCTTATTAAATGTGTACTCTGCTTGAATCACTATTTTAAGATATAGATAATACAGATACATAATTTAATTTGTAACAAGTTGTAAAGCTGGTATAATTATCATCACAAATTTACATATAAAGAAACTGAGTCAGGGAAAGCAGAGTAACTTGCTGAGTGATACAGTTGCTTAAACATAATGTGTGTAGTTAAGACCATACGTATTAGATTTTATAGTCTCACCTTTACAAACATCATTTCCTTTAATCCTCATAGCAACACTATTAAATATTATTAAGCCAATTGTAAATATGAGAAAATTGAAGCTTAGAAAAGTTCAAAACATTATTCAAACTTGTGTGTCTGATCTATCTCACTTAATATTATGATTTCACCATGCACCTATCTTCTTACAAATTACTCAACTCTATTCTTTATGGCAGAGTAGTAATCCATAGTGTGTAAATACAACATTTTCTTTATCTATTCATCTGTTGATGGATATATGGGCCACTTCCAAGATTTAGCTAGTATGAATTCTGAGGCTAAACATATATGAATGCATGTATATCTACAATAAGATGTAATACTTTCAGGAAGATACTAGAAAGAGAATAGCTGAACAAATAGAATTCTTAGTTTTAGTTTTAATAAGGAATCTTTAACTGATTTCCATGGTGGTTGTACTAGTTTACATTCCCTCAAAAATACAGAGACTGAGGCGGTGGGAGGAAGTGGAAGGCAAAGATGAAAAAGCAATTATGAAGTGTTATGTACATGTTCCAATTGCCTTGGAGGAATGTGTTCATTACATACTGCAAACATGTACTAATAAAATAAAAAGACTTTGAAGAATAAAAAGTACAAAAATAGTATTCAAACTTATGCAAAATATATATAGTACTGTCAAGATTAAAAGTTAAATCCTATGCCTACACTGTCTTGATTTCCAAACACTAGACTACTCTAAGGTTCTGAGAATCAGAGCTCTAATCTTATTCTTTAGGGCACAGTGCTCACAAAAGAATTCAATAAATAGAAACTAAATTGCCTTAAGAATATTTATTCTAATAGGTGGCCTGTAAAGGAAGGTTAGAATGAATAGCCAAAATACTGACTTTTCTTTGCTTATGATGAAAAGCAAAATTATACTGTCCTATGAAATCATAAAGTTCTTAAAAGTTAATTAGCTGTGTTAATATTTTGATGCACCTCTGCACTTCTTAATCAAACTGAAAATGATTATTTCAGAACCCACTCTGTTTCTAGAAAAATGAGGGAAGATAACATAGCCCCTACAGTTGCTTATTCTTGAAAATTTTTTAGTTTGACATTTTGTTTTGGCTCTGAGTTTATTTCAGGCAGGACAGAGGCAGAAGAATGATTATTGTGTGGGTGGTTTTTTTGCCTCACTTACTTAGCAGTAGAAGCATATTTCATAGAGCTATCAAGGGTGATAAGTTTCATCTTAGAAAAGGAAGTAAGCACAACCCATTTCCAATAGGAAAAAAAAGATAGTTTTACCTAACATCCAAGAAGCTCAAGTGAATCTGCTCTCAACCAATTAGAACAAAATTGAGTCTCTTTTACTTTTTCTATAGTTCTTCCAAGGAAAGGTTTAGGGATAAAGTTTTTCAACCCTATTGTCTTGCTGATGGATGATGGGAAATCCTTTGTTGAAATCAAGGGATTAGGGGAAATGGGCATGAAGTATTGGCTTTCAGAGTATGAAGAGAATTTAGTGATCATTTATGTTTAAAATTCTCCCACAGCATTCCACCAACTGGTCATTGCCTGTGCTTAAAAGCATTCTAGAGAGGAGGAGCTAAAGATGGCTGATCAGTGAGCAACAAAATGCAAAGCCTCCTGGGAGAAAAAACTCATATGCCAGAATAAAATATCCTGGAGAGATCCAAACAGAGGCAGATGGATCCCCTTGACACAGGAAGAAATTAAAATGAAAAAAGCTCATCAAACACACAGTCTTGGGTCTACAATTGGAACAACTAAAATTACTGGACACGACACTTTTGCTGCAATCCACCAAGCTGTCTGAATTCGCACTGGCCTACAGAGCCACACAAACTTGCTCCCACCACCACTTGCAGGAGCCACAGCCATGCTGAAGTTGGGGGTTGCTGAGCCCAACGGAGAATGGAGCCGGTGAAGCTATCTTCATTAATCCACGGTGAGTACTGGGAATAAGACTCCCCTCACAGGAAGGGTGCAACCAAATGGATGACATGTTGGAATCAGGCAGGAGGATCCTGAACTGGGAGCGGTGGTGACTTCAGTTGGTTGCTCCCTCCCCAGAGCAGATTCGTGGGACTTACTTGGCCTGGGTCACACCCCTGGCCAGGACCCAATAAGCTATCCCAAACCAATTCCCTACGCCTAACACACTAACCTGGTGAAGGCCCCTGAACTTTGACTGGCCCAATGGGGAGGGGCCAGCATGTGCAGCACCTGCTTACACCTCAGTGACAAGAGCAAACAGGAAAGGGCAGAAATCCCTCACCAGTGTGCTCCAGAAGAACCGTGGCCAACAGGAAAGGGGGCTGAGACCTCCACTATACACCTGTATGGAAGAAATCAAAACCATGACAAGAGAGAGAAACAGGAACAGGCCCCCAGCCCCAAACCCTGAGAACACTGATCCAGGAGAGAGAAAAACAGAAGAGACTGAGGGCAGCAAACATGCAACATCAGACATGGCTTCAATGGACATTAAGAGATATCTTCGGGACTTGTAGACGAGCTCAAAACTGAAATAGTAAATCAGATAAAGCAAGATATAAGTAGAATAATAAAAGAAATACTAAGCATCTCTCAGGAAGACACAGAGGGAAGAAGGGAGGAACACAAAAAAGGAGAGAAACATTCAATAAAGAATATAAAGAAAACATAGAATACATGAAGCAGATTCAAAGAGATTACCAGGAAATTAAAAACTCCATTGAAAGCTGGCAAAACTCCTTAAAAGAATCTAAGGTTAGATAATCAAAACTTGAAGACAATTTTGCAATGTGTGACCATGAAAGGCAAGATCTCTTAAAAATAACAAGGAAACAGGCAGTAACAATACAAAGGCTAGAAGATGACAAGAGAATCTATAATTTAAGAATAAGAAATGTGAACGAAGAAGCAGGAATACAAACAGGTGAATTACAAAGGCTATTCACAGAAATAATTAAGGAAAACTTCCCAAGCATGGGAAAAGAAAATGACATTCTGTTATGTGAGGCATAAAGAACTCCAGCCACCTACAACCAAAACAGAGCTACATCCAGACATATGAAAATCAAGATACCAGAAATTCAATATAAAAACAGAATATTAAAAGCCATCAGAGAAAAGAAACAGATTGCCTATAAAGGTAAGCTCATCAGAATCATGGCTGACTTCTCAACACAGACCATCAGATCAAGAAGAGCTTGGAATGAAGTCTTCCAAGCCCTGAAAGAGAATAACCTCCATCCCAGATTGATGTACCCTTCAAAACTGTCACTAGAAATTAATGGAGAAACAAGATGCTTCCATGACAAAGGGGATCTGGGGGAAATTGTGACCACCAATCCAACCCTACAGAGAATACTGAAGGACATTCTATAGAGAGAGAAAAAAATACCAGGATTTTAGCAACAGTGGCAGAAAGGCCTCAGTGAGTGGGGCAGGCAGTAGAATGAAGGAGAAAACTAGACAAATAAAGGCAGAAAAATAGCACAGTAGAAATGAGGCCGCAAAGGATGGCTAGAATCTCTAAAATAGATGGCCTTGATACACTATATTGTTAATAGTGTACCAGGATTTAAAACCCACATTACTCACACCATTCTGGTTAGATGTATTATATTCTATTCCAGTCATTCTCCTTGTACTAGATTTGAGGGCACAGACAGTTATCCAAAAATAGAAGGATATAGTATGGTAATCATCCTTAATTTCCTATTAACTTAATCTAAAGCTCTGTATAACCTACACTTTTTTACCATGACTGATCATAATTGAATCTGGTTTGTTAGATTGCTGTTTTGTATTGATAGATTTTATTCAAAGCTGTTATGATTGATAGTATCAAGTCTGAGAGTATAGGCAACTGCACTTAAGATGACAAGATTCACTAGAATATCCACTATGGTTTGATTTTTACCTGCCTTTGAAGTTTTATACTGTCTACAATATTTTATTTTTACTAATATTGTTATGTACTGTTATATTCAATTATACTTCTATATTCAATTATGCCTGATGATATAGACAATTCTATTGAAGATAATAAGTAACAACACAGTAATCATTGTAGATCACCTTGTACTGTGGTTTTATATGACTTTTTGGTTTCATGTTTTTATAGGAATTTGTTTTGTTTTGTCTTGCTATGTTTTGCTTTTCCCTCTAATACAGAAAGGATAGTAATACATGTAGAGACTCATGCATGCGTAGCTGTTTACAGTCTCACTGTTTGAATATCTACTTTGTATGCTTTAATTTTGTAATTTGAACAAGTATTTCTAAGAGGACAATATGTAATTTATCAACTAGTGATTTCTTACTGTTTATCTTTTTTTTTGGAATTCTGTATTATCTCTACCATTTACATGTTTTTTCCTCTTTAAATAAAAAAATGGGAAAAAAAGCATTCCAGAGGATGCTTGGATTCTGGAGGTGACTCATTCCATTTTGGGTGGTTCTTGTCATAGCAGAGTAAAACATCTTCCTTTCCAGTCTCTCCATAGTAAAAACTATTACTCTAAATTTACCATAACTCAACTGTTTTTTTACATTTATTATCTTATACTTAAATAAAGTAATATTACAGGATGTATCTACGAACAAGATATTTGAAAAATCTTTCCCACACATATACAAGTATGATAAAATGTACTGTTCAGAGCCATTTTTAAGAGTTAACAAATATTCATTCTTGTTATGGTATTATTGACCACTTAGGACATTTGTGAAGCATATCTAAACACATTACATAAACTGACTCATACAATCTTCACTATCTTATTATAAAGTAGATGTCCTGACCTCTGTGTTGCAGTGGAAAAACTGGGACTGAAAGAAATTTAATGTCTTATTTAATGTCACATAATCAGCAGGGCATTTTTGGTCATAAGTCTGTGGTCCAAAAAGCCAGTACATACCACCTCCCAAATCAAGACCCTGGTTCATTTCTTCATAAAAGTTTCTGTTTCCTATATCATATAAGTCCACTCACAGGTTTTATGTGGCATTGGCTGGATTAGCTGTGTGTGTTATCAGTAATTAAGTACTTAACAGAAACCCTCTAGTTTCACAGAAACAGGTATGTTTGTCAATACTGTTAGAGATCACCAAGGAAGTGTGTCCTCAGCTCACACCATATTGGCAAAACAAGAAAATGTCATAATTTTAATAGCCTTAGCACCTATTCTTTGTTTCAGCTCAAGTATAGCCTGAATCACTCTTTTCTACTTTCTCTGTGCCACAGGGAAGATAAACATTGATTTGACATGAAGTCAACCCAATATATCCACCCAGAGTGGCATGTATCCTCAGCATTACAAACAAGAGAATAGTACCTAAAGGTAAAAGAAAATAAGAAATCAGATGTTCCAAGTGATACCAAACAAGCACTGAATTTTTGTGCTAGATTTTTAAATTTCTATGAAATATATACTGGACCACTTTGATATTGCTTCAGGTGTTCTTCCAGCCTCTGTTACCATAAGTTTGTTTCACAGGAATCATATATTTTAAATGCCAATTCCATAAACATCTAATCAGGGTCAATTTTTCAAAATGTGATTGCTTATTGTGCTACTGTGATGGTCTTTATCAGTGAAATGTGCTTAATTGTCTGTTGTGGTTGTTTGCTTACAAATACATGTAGCATCCTGAAAACCTTACAAATTAAAGCAGCTTCTCAGAAATGAAGTCAGTCTCCAAGGTTATGCAGACACAGGAAGACTATCTTTTTGTGACTAGGGATTATAGGAACATTCCAACCAATAGTGTCTTTACAGTTAAAGATTGAATGGTGTCCAAAAGTGTGGTTCTTCTTCATTGGCAATTGACTAAGTCTTGTCTTACATTCATAAAAATGTGTTCTGAGCCACACAAATCACTAAGAAATGAAATGTTAAATTTTGATGAAAGATATGGTGATGAAGAGAGTTATGATGGACTAATAGGGGCCATTCACGAAGGAATCATGTTGCCAGAATTAAGAAACTGGGCTCTAGTTTTGGACCTCAATTTCAGCCATATATTTTCCATGTACCAGCTCTCTCACTCTCTCCTTCCCTCCCTCTCACAACAGCTATGTATACATGCCATAGAAGACATTGCAGACATAATTAAGAGATAGCTGAAAGACAACAAACCTGATTATCATTAATAGTAGGGGGCATTCAGATTCTCAAGCTGATTCAGAGTCAAGATACAAGAACATAAATAAGACCCTTCTCAAATGGTTTCCTTGATTTCCAGTAGCCTGGAATGAGATTGGAAGCATCAATAGAATCACCACTGCACTTCACTTTTAAAAATTATAGATACAACATTTACATACAAAATTAAGAATTCATACCATAGAGAAGTAAATGAAAGGTAAACCTTTCCCCTTAATGCTTCGTGCCATCCAGAATCACAATCTCTAGCTGTAATGAGAAACTTTCATTTTTAGTTTTTCTGATAGTCACTTTCATTACTCTAGATGAGTGGCTTCCAAATTTCTGTATATGCAATAATCACCTGAAAAGTCTGTCATATGCTTAAAAACACATTATTGGGCCTCATTTCAAAAAAATTTTTCTCATGAATTATTTTCATTCTGGTATCTTATGGTATGAACTTTGAAAATTGCTGTCATAAATTATATGCTTGTATCTCTATATTTTAGCCAATACACAATAAAAAGACCTTGAAACATATCGCAAAAGCTTTGGCACTAAGAACTTGTGCCATTACCCTAATTTCCAGGATTAACTGGTTCTCTTATATTGTATCAACTGCTCAAAATAAAACCATATATTAGTTTTGCTAATATTGGATTATAAATTTCTTGTATATAGTATTTCCTGGAGTTTTGTTTTTCTTATTTTGTAGAAAAAAGCTAAAACAAAATTTCATAGCAAGATAATAGGAGAATAATAGTTATTACATTGCATATTGTTATCATTAGATACTCAATGATATGGGCATATTCAATCAATATTAGCACAAACCTTTCTACTATCACCATTATATAGCAAAGATTATATTCTTAATCATATAACTACTTGCTGGGTCTGCTGCATCCTGAATTACTAGAGACTTAGTCCTACTATGAGTTTATATTATTCTACTGCTTCTCAAAGTGTCCTTTTCCCAGTACGTTGATATTTAAGTATCCCAGTACTTACATATTTACAGAATACTGTAATAGAAAATTATCTGAACCCTTGCACACATAATCCTTTTTGGCTTCAAAAATAATGAGCATTTTAAGTGTGTACAGAATTCTAGGTTCAAAATGATTTTCCAGAATTATGTCAGAATTAATTTATGTGCACCAAAAGACATAAACCAAGTGAAAAAGACAATCTACATAGCAGGAGTACGTACAAAACATATTCAATGGACTCTCCAGTTATGACCTGCCTGACATATGAACAACTTGAGTTATAACCGGAATTTTAGCTTTAACTTACAACTTAAAAGCCAGTCTATTGTTCTTCCAGATGATCTCGGATACAGATTTAACCCTTAAAGGGATCTGGAAGGAATATTACAATGTCCTTTCCAGTATGGGGTTCATTGAGAAATCCGGTCTCTCTAAGGGCACTGAAATCTGCCTGTATATAAGAGAGAGTCTTTGAAAGCTGTGTAGGGAGCCCAAGCCTTCAGTTGCCAACTTTTTTTTTCCTTTGGTACCGGGGATTGAACTCACAACCACGCGCTTGCAAGACAGGCGCTTTTGGCGCTGAGCTAAATATCCAGCCCTCAGTTGACAATTTGAGTTACAATGAATTGAGTTCATAAGCCAAGGGTCCATTGTTTCTGGTAGTGGAGTAAATATCCATAATATATAAAGAATTTCTATAACACAGTAACAACAAAAAACCAATTAAAAATGAACAAAGGACATGAATACAAAAGAAGTTATATGAATATCTTTGCAAAGAAGATATATGAATATTTTTGCAGTTTATCCTCTCTCTGTCTGTCTGTCTGTCTGTCTCTCAACAACTAGGTGTACACGCCATCCCAGCAAATATATGAAAAGTTTCTCAGTACTGTAACACTAATGATTAATCGCAGTGAGGTGTCACCTCATAACTGTCAAGAAGCTATTAACACAAAACAGAAAAGGGCAAGTATTGACAAGGCTGTAGAAAAATTAGAGCCCTCTCACACCATTGGTAGAAATGTAAAATAGTGCAACTATTATGGAAAACAATATGATAAATCCTTAAAATTTAATAACAGAACTACCATATGATATGACAATTTTATACACACACACACACACACACAGTATAGCCAAAGGAATCAGAAACAAGGTCTCAAGGAATTACTTCTACCCTCATAGTCATACTAGCCCTAGCCCTATTAATAATAGCTAAAAGGAGGTGGAAGCAATCCATATGTCTATTGGTGGATAAATGAATAAAAATATGATACATATATATACATATACAGTATGAATATTATTCAGTTTTAAAAAGAAAATTCTGACACATGATACAATATGGATAAGTCTATTTTATTGCTCTTACTTGAACTGTTTCTTTTTCCTTACAAGTGAATTTTATATTGCTATTTTCCCTTTCCTGAAATCTCAATGAACATATTCATTAGATTTTTGAAAATTTGTCTACTCTGAATTATCTGATTTCACTGTAGTCCTATGTTTTATATGTTCTCTTTTGTACTCTTGTGTTTTCTCAAATGTAGAAAGATATTTAGTTTTCCACCCATTGTGTTTCAAAATGTTTACCTTCTTTGAGTAAGAGAGCTAACCAATAACCTGTAGTTGTAAGTAGGGCAACATTAAACGGCAACCCTCACTTCAGAGTGTAGGATGAAGGTAGCAGACAAACCACCTGCTTGAACACTTTCCTTTCTAAATTCCTTGGTCCCTTACATCAATGGAATAAATTTATAGTAAGAATTGCCCAATTTATTTTTTATTTTATTTTTATCTGGTATATGAAAATATTTTTAAATTGTACATATTAATGGGGTACAAGACAATGATTCAATATATGCATACATTGCATAATGTTGAAATCAGGTCAAATATATCTGCCTCCTCAAACATTTATCAATTTTTAGAGTAAAAACTTTCAAAATCCTTTTTTTTTTGAAGTGTAAGATATATTATTGTTATCTATAGTCACCTTATCTGCAACAAACCCAAACTTCTTATGCCTAGTTAAGTGTAAACTTGGTAATCATTGATCAACCTTTCCCACCCAATTTATATATATATATATATATATATATATATATATATATATATATATATATGTAACTATATAATATCTCAGACAGCAAAATATATTTAAATCATGCTTCATCACTAGAACATGTATAAAGCTACATTACCTGACACTCAAAGTTAAAGGAGAAAAAGTTTATTTAGTTCACAGTTTGTAGAGGTTTTTAGTTCACAGTGGACTGGCTCCAAGGCAGGTGGCTTGGCAGAGGAGCACTGCAGAAGAAAAACAGTTTATGGCAGGCAGGAGACATCAAAATCAAAATAGGATGATCACAGCTCTTCCTATCCCTTATATTTTAACCAGACTACTTAGGGCAGGTTAGCACTCACACCCTGAATCGCAGTACCCTTGATCCTAGCATTGCACCATGAATCAATTTGAGTGTCACACACTCTAGATCCAGCCACCTCTGAAAAGTCCCCACCTATGACAGCATGAGGCTTTGGAGAGACATTTAACACAAGCCCAAAAATCTATATTTCAAAAATTCTAACATATAATGCTTAAAATTTGACTTTGATCCAAAATTGAATAGATTATTACTGCATTTAATTATTTAAAGCATTGTTCTATTTTCTTGTTATTCACTTGTGCTTGAATTGTTGTTGCTGAGATTATTAATTACTCACAGAAACATTTTATAATATTCTATTTTGTAACAGGTACCTTGATTTAATTAGATATATAATAAAATAATAGAGCACATTAAAAATACAAAGTGTCACAATATGCTGACAAAATTGACTTGGGAATACAGTGGTGGCTCAGTTTATGAACTTAATTTGTTTCATGATTTTGAAGAAGATTGTAGCATTTGTGTTTGTGTTGGGAAGCTGGCTATGGTTGTGTTCATCACCCAATACAGGGCTTATGAATAGAAGTGAAATTTTGCTTCTGTTTGCAAAAAAATAATTTGCAAACAGAAGCATTCATGAACCAAGGTATTTTTGTATTGATGAATTAGGTAAGCTAAGCTGCAAAAATATATCAATAAATATACTATTTCAGACAATATAAAAATTTATTTCTTGCTTTTATAACTGTCCTGGGAAGATATTCCCTTAAGCTGGAAGATCTCCACTTGGTGATTCAGGAATATGGGCTTCTTCCACCTATGGTTCCACTATCTATTAAAACGTCATGGTAGTCCACAGAAGAAGAAACAGAATGTAAAGGGACAAACCCTCATTTTAAATGTTTTGTCTAGTACTGTAAATACCTCACACATATATTTTACATGTGTTCCATTCACTAGGAAATAATGGCCATATTTACTGAAGGAGGCTGGTAAATGTAGTCTAGATCTATGTCAAGAAAAAAAAAAGAAATAGATTTGGTAAACAGCGAGAAGTCTTGTCATTCCTAATGAAAGAAAGAAAAGATCCTGAAATAATTACCAATACCCATATTAGTTAAATTGGTGAATGGTGATAGACTAGAGAATATAAGTTAAGCTCAAGAGAGATGGATAATAAATTCAGGTCTTGGACATGTTGAGTTAGAGATGTCTAGGAAATACCGTGGAAATATCCACTATATCTATCTATGCATGATGTAAGGATTAGAGATCAATAACTTTGGTCATTACATGAATTTATTAAGTCTTATATAAGTTTTCAATGTGTACCCAACATATGGAGAATTCACTTAAATTAATCTCTGAAAACTTTTCCACCAATTCTTCATTGGTCTAAACTCACAGACATAGATAGGAAAAACACAATTCAATATTATTCCAAAGCAGGAAGCAAGCTGATTTCCTATGAAAGCTAAAGGATATGTTCAGTTCAAGAACTGATTTTTTGATACAGGGTCTTGCTCTTTAATTTAGGCTGGCTTTGTACTCACTACATGTTCCAAACTGGTCTCAAGCTTACGATTCTTCTGCCTTAGCCTCCTCATGGAAGAGGTAGGGTTTTTGCTTGCTTACCTTCATACATTTGCTTAAAAAATACACTACTGCTGTTATGGATTAAAAACTGGTGGTCAGTTTAACACCAGTTGAATTAAATCACCATGGTGCTGAGTGTAGATGGCCCACTTGAAGAAAGTTGCCAGCATAAAAGGAGACATGGAAAGGAAGAGTGGGTATTGAGGGTTTTCCTAAGTGTTGCTGTTTGAGTCATTAGTTCTCCTGGAGGAGCTTGTTATAGCTAGCTTCCTCAATATGAATTTGGCCATTATCATCAGAGGAACTCGGGACCTTGTTGCTGAGAGTGGCCATGGTCCACTTTGGAGAAGCTCTGCTCCTTACATTGAGCATAGCTTCCTGGGGGAGATGTGTGCTATTTAATCTCCAGAAGCTTGTCACACTGGCTTCCTGACATGTACTTAACTGTTTTCATTGTTGTAGTAGCTCAGGACCTCATTGTCACTGAGGATGGCTGTGGTACTTTTTAGGGGAGCCCTGGTCCTTATTTTGAGTGTCATTTCTTGGCTCCAGTGTAGAACTCTCAAACTACTGGCACAGATCCTTCACCCTGTTGGCATAGACTTTCTAGGTTCCACTGCTGACCTTTGGACCTTCCCAGCACAGATCTGTAAAACAGGCTGGCATGAGTTCTTGTCATGGGCTCTAGACCTCCAGTTGGATTCGTGGGAGGCATTGTCATGGGCTCTAGGTTTATAGCCAGACTCATGCAGTATATTACTGTGGTAATATAGTTTTGCCATTGGAAGAAAAAAATTAACAATTTAATACTTTCGAGTGTTAGAAAAAACCTCAACACAAACTGCCACAATTTAATAGATGAAAAGGCTCTTTTGCCTTTCTTCACACAGCAAATATTTTTCTACTTACACCTCAGATGCTACTCAGCTGGCCAATCTGTGTTTACTTCTCTCTGTTATGTAACCTATCTTTCCCCTAACTCTCAGACTCCACAGGACAGTCAGGGTTCTGCAAACAGCCTCAAATGAAATCATCATTATTATTGGATTTCCCATGCCGAGTTGTGGCTTGGTCCTGTAATTCTAAGGGCTAAACTCATAGAGCCAAAAGAGATTTAGCAAAGGCTCTTGCCACTCTAGCTGTGGGAATCCATTTGGAGGGCTTCTCCACTGACTAACCCCCTTGGAAACCCAGTGCCAGATTCTGTATCACTACAAAACACAAGGCTGCATTACATAATTCTTTACATGAATGCCAGATGGAGCTGCCAGTAGGGAAAAATGACTAGGTCTTGAATCTGTACTTCTTCTAGAGTTCAAGGGAAAAGGAAAACTGATCTCATGCCAACTGAAAACATGCCCACACTCCTTGTTCTCCTCCCTCATAGAGTTCACTGGTTCAATTAATTTCCACTTCACTTAAGATTCATCAAGCATCCTCAGTGAGCTAGGGGCCACTGTGAGTGCAGAGGTGGGGGCAAGTAAGGACAGTCATTTCTTCTGCCCATATTTCTAATGTGGAATATATTCATTAATATGGAAAATTTGAGACCCCCCCCACTGACCTCAAATAGCTGGTCTTCATGAACTCTTCAGAAGTAATTATTAAACCATCTGCCTTATGCAGACATATATGACCCTAGAGGAATTCCAGTGTGAGTAAAAGGTAAATCTGTTTGATAGATCTGCCTTTGGCTGTGCCAAGGATCTTTTTATAGAGCACTCTGTAATAAGATGTTTAAAGGATGTCAACAAATCACAATCCAAACTATAGACAGAAAATAGTTTGCATTTAATTTTCTTTTGAGAAAAAGGAGAAGAAGAAGAGTGATAATGTTGACACTTAGCATGTATTAGGCTGTTAAGCAGCAAGTTTCTGATTAATCTGCTAATGCACACACATAAAATAGAAGGAATAAAGAGATAACCCAGTGTCCGCTCAGTTCTCCCAGGAACAAAGCTGAGTGAAAGGATTTCTGAATGTGAAATGATGGCAGTTGTCTAAGTTTCCTTTACCTTGAAATTTATTACTCAATATATCTTTTGTTTTGTACCAGGGATTGAACTCATACACTTGAGCCACTGAGCTAAATCCTTGGCCCCTCAATATTTCTTAGTTGCAGGCACAGTCAGTGCTAAGCAGTTCCATGAACAGTTTTCAGAATGAAACAGCAAATTGAATTAGCACTAGTATGTTAGTTTTAGAGTGATCTATGTATGCAAATAATATTTTTATCTGTAATTGGAAATTTTCACATTAATAGACATGTATATTGCTAAGTTCACACAAAGTTTAGGTATTTTAAGGCTGTGGTGAGCTATTCTAAATTATTAATTCTGGATTAAGGGATGTAATAAAACATATTCATTCAGTCTGCACAGGAAATTAATATTTTTTACCTGTTTTAGTAATAAAAGCAAATATTTTGGGAATACAGTGTTTTGCTAGTACCTTCAAAAATATTCACTGTTTATCCTGCCTTACTCAAATTTAAGGTTAAACTTCCTGTTACCTGCATCTATACTTCACAGTTACTTGGCACCTCAATTATTCTTATATGGTATGTAATGGTATTTCATCCCGGAGCAGCACCTTTACAAAATCTTCCAATTTTTACAGCTAGGCAATAATTAATTCATTTACTGATACATGGGGCTGATAAAGTTAAATGTATCTTTCTGGGAATTTAGCTCATACATTACAAAATACAGCAAAAGATCAATTATCCAGTATAATCGTACAATGCACCATGATGTGGTATAAGCATTGGTTCTGCAGAAAGATAACATAATCATATTGGGTAACTGAGAATTAACAAAGTTATAGGCAGAGTTCAGGAAAAGAAACAAGAAATATTGTAGTATCCAATAAGTAGCATCAGTAAGGCATTTGAGACCTGAAGAAAGAGGGGGAGAAAGTTATTAGTGGAATCTGGGAGAATATCGGTTTGGAGATGCCTGACAGAAACTGTGGCCTTCAGCTAAGAGGAAGCAGTGAAGATCTGGTGGCCAGGCAGAGAAGCCAGGGCATAAGCTTATTATTCCTTGAACTTTTCTATTTCTTTTTATTTCTCCTACCTTCCTATTTATGAAGTGTCTCCCACCGGGTACACTGGAAGCCAAAAGGAACTTGCTCAGGCAAGCTACAGCTGGAATAAAGCAGCACGCAGAGTGATATAAGGAAATACAATAGGGATGTAAGACATTCAGCCTAGAAACCTGCATTACTTTTGGATGTTTCTGGACATGGATCTAATTATAATGCCAAGATCTCTTCACATCCCAATATGAAGAAAAAGATTCATACAGCATGAACTACACTATGAAATAAAAACTTAAATCAAGTATATAATTAGGAGTATATTTTGTTATTAATGTAGTAGTTGATGCTAATGATGCATTGGTGCATGGTTAGTTGCAAATTGAGCATCCTACAGTTAAAATGGTTCAGTAGGTCACAGACATTTCTCAATAATGTACAGGGGATGCATGAAGTAAAATAACTCTGCAAGAGATTAATGTGCATTTCTGAGTTGACATTAATATACTTTCACAAATGTAAATGTAAATAACATATTTATAACTCAGTCTTTGATTTCTTCTTTATTTTTCCCAAATTTTCACTGTATGCATGACAATTATAATATTAATTAACATGTTGCACATATAAAATTTCTGAAGTCCTGAATTTGAAGAAAAAGCCTCATGACAAAAGTATTCACTTAACCTTAGATCATATAATCATATAAGTAAACAAATAAATGCTCCACTGGAGACTTTTTCTGTAGAAATGATTCCAAGTACTATTCTGACTTAGTTCTGCCCCAATAATGACTGTTGGACTGAACATACTTAACTAAGCCATGATGTTTGAGTTTATTTACTTGCAGGCTTTGTTACCTCTCTTTTATTTCTTGAGGTATCTCTGAGAGAATAACATCTTGCATAACTCATTCTCAAGTTGGTTTTCTACTACTTTACCACTATTAGTATCAGTTGATTCTCGTTTCCTCTCGTTTCCTCTTGTGGGACTGAAGGAGAGAGACAATTTCGCCTATGAAAGTCCAGCTATTCATTGAAATCCTATTCACTGTATTAAACCCTTTAGGCTCCTCTGAAGAGTGCTAACTCTTCAAGTACTCGTCAAATAGAACAATTGGCTGCTAATGTGATGCTATACAGGTACTATTTAATGGCCAGCCAGAGGGCCAGGCCGCTTGAGTATTCATTCTGCCAATCTAACATTGAAACTCCTCATAGCAATCTGTGCACTGAGACAAAGCTCAGCTGCTAAAAGGCCCGGATTCTGTGGAGTCCTTAGCATTTGTCAAGATGTCTTTTTTGGCTATCACTCTCTGGCCTAAGGACACATTTTCTGACATATTTTTGCAAATAACTTTCCCCAAACGGAATGAAATTTAAATGCTGCAGATTTACTATACATCTTTTTACAGATAATATAGCCCTTTGGAAGGACAAAAGCTCTTCAATTGTCTAAGTGTTTTTGGATCCTTCAAAAACTGATTTTTGCCCATTGAAAGTGGTATCATCTCATAGAAAAGTGATGATTTAAAATATAGGACTACATGTTCCAAACTACAAGATATTGGCTTAATGAATTTTCACTTTATCTGGAGTTTAAGAGTGAAGACTGAAGGGTAATAGTGAAAATTAGATGAAAGTAAGAGGTTACCATGATTTGACCCAAGGTGCTAATAAATCAATCACCCAATTGATCAATCAATGAGAGATGTATTGAGTTCTGAATATACTATATAGATATGGAGATAGAAAAGATACAGGATATAGTATGCAAAACAGAAAGGCTTCATTCTATTCCATATGCAGGCCACTGTCTGATGTGCCCCATAAATTTGCTATGAAATTCAAACATAATGATATTAATCTGTATTCTCTGGCAGGCACTTCAGAAAAATTCTTTTCTATATACAGGTATGCTTAAAATTTTTAAAAATCACAAAAATGCAATGGAAACCCAGGCTTAGTCATCTTACTAAAGAGTCAGAAAAAGGAATGCATGATCTGCTTTCTAAACAGGAGTTTCTATGTTTGGTGCCAACCCAGGAAAGTAATTGCTACACTGGTAATACAATTCCCTGAATTTTCAATCTTAGTAATATAAATATTCCTATTAATGACTGTTCAGTCACCATAGTAAAAATGAATTCTTCCTGGACTTGAATTTAAAGTCAGTAACTAACAGCATTTGGGTATACAGAACTATGTCCTGTGAAAGTGTTTCCCCAACACAGGTCAGTTAACCTCCCACATCAGAATTGCCTGCACAGATTTTCAAAAATACAGATCCAAATTCTCTGGCCAGACTTACTGGAGAAGAATTTTTAGAAGTAAGCCCAGGGATCAGCAGTATATTTTTCAAAAACTTTTCAGTTGCCTCTGATTTACAGCCAGATTTGGAGGGTACTGTGGGACAGTTAAAAGCTCTGTTTGTTGTAGAAACAAAACAATTCTGACTAGTGCTTTAGTTCGTACTTTGCTAGTTGCTACATATATAACCTTGGACCAAATATTTAGAATTCCACTGGCCTCACCTTCCTTGTATATTTTCCAGCTGCTCCTTATTCCTAGATTCTGGTCACTCATAAACACTATAATCCAAGTTGCCTCAAGCCCTCTATGACAAATCTTCTATTTGCATGTCTCTCAGTTTCTGTCCTTACAATTTCCTTGCTCTTTTATTTTTTTTACTCCATGTAACATAGGCACATTTAGCTACTGAACTCATCAAGAGATGAATTTAATGACGACTATAGCATCCCCACAATGCCATCATCTTCCACATATGAGAATTTTGAGGACAATTTAGATCTAAATAAAACAGATAGCCATCTTTGTTTCTTATTAACTAAAGCCATCCTCACTTTGTATCAGCCCTTGTCAACTTAGTCTTATTCCCAGGTATAGAATGCTTAAGAAATGAGGTTATTGTGGTATGATTTATGAAGTTATGTTTATTCTGATTTCTGTTGCTATTACACAAAAACATTTGATGCTGGGTAATTTATAAAGAAGTTCATTTAGCTCACAGTTCTGGAGATATAAAAGCATGACACTGGCATCTTCTTCACTCTTGAAAGCATAAAAGTAGATGACATCACAACAGTGGGAAAATATAAGGAAGAGAGGACATGGGAAGACAGAGAATCAAGAGGTTGGGAAGGATCATACTCACTTGTTTTGGTATCAGTTCTTGAGAGAATTATTCCACTCCACAAAACCACCATTAATCACGTGAGAGGGCAGAATTGCTCTGACATAATCACCTTTTACTAAGCCCTACTTCTCAAAGATTCCATCTCCATAATACTGCCAGGGTGAGTTCCAAATTTCTAACACATGAACACTTGTGGAATGCTCAAACCAGAACCAAGCCACAGCAATTTAAGATCATTACATTTACTTCATTTTTATTTAGTCTCTGATAGGACATGATTCTACCCCATCCGTTTATCTGAAATGATTTTGCCCATAAGGACCACTACCGGTCTACTTTCCAAACCACTTGTTTTTCGCTTTGTTCTTATTTAAAATTTGATACTACCGATCATCTTTTCCTCCTTAAAACAATGCCTTACACAGGAGACATTACAATCCTTAACTTGAAGTTATACTACAAAGCTAATGTAGTAAAATCAGTGTGGTATTGGGATAAAAACAGACTTGAAGATCAATGGAATAGATTAGAAGATACAACTCCAACTACAAACACACTCAGCTGCATTATCTTTGATAAAGGAGCCAAAAAGGTCCACTGGAAGAAAGATAGTCTCTTCAATAAATGATGCTGGAAAAACTGGCTCTCCATACACCAAAAACTAAAACTAGACCCATGCCTAATCACCATGTACTAAAGTCTAAATGGATCAAAGATCTAAATATTAAAACAGAAACACTAAATCTTTTGGAAGACAAAGTAGGTAGCAAACTTGAACACACAGGGGTAGGCAGAGAATTCATGAACAAGAATCAAACCCACAATTGAATTGCTTCCCAGAATCAATAACTGGGATGGCATCCTATTAAAGAGATTTTGCATGTCAAAAGAAATCTCCAGCATGGTGAGAAGAAAACCCACAAATTGGGGAGAAAAATCTTAGTGAATGGTCCCTCAGACAAAGGACTTCTGCCTAGAACATACAAAAATATAAAAAAAAAAATCAGATCCCCAAAATTCAAAGACCCATTCCAAAAATAGGCATCTGAGATGAATACACAGGTCTCAGATGAAGAAATACAAATGGCAAATAAATACATGAAAAAATGTTCAGCATCATTGGTCATTAGAGAAATGCAAATTAAAACAATACTGAGGTTCCATCTCACTCCAGAAAGAATGGCCAGGATAAGGAAAACTACCAACAACAAATGCTGGAGAGGCTGCAGGAAAAAAGAACTCTTCTGCACTGTTGGTGGGAGTGTAGACTAGTGCAACCACTGTAGAGGTCAGTCTGGAGATTCCTCAAAAAGCTGGGATTGGAAATCCCACTTGACCCAGCTATTCCACTTCTGGGTGTATTCCCAGAAGAACTGAAAACATCTTACCACAGTGATATATGTCCACCCATGTTTATAGCAGCACAATTTGTAATAGCCAGATCTTAGAAACAACCTAAATGCCCATCAACTGAGGAATGGATAAAAAAGATGTGGTATTTTATACAATGGAATACTACTCAGCTATAAAGAATGATATTTATAAGTAAATGGATGCAACTCGAGACCATACTCATAAGTGAAATAAATCAAACTCACATGTGTAAATACTTTATAGTTTCCCTAGTGTAAGAAATGGTAAGAGTACAAAAAATTCAATAAATACAGTGAAAGAATAATAATCTGCTTAAAGGGGAAAAAATGAGGAAAATGAGGAAAAAGAAAAAGGAAGTTAAAAGAAAAAATACCTAAAATTATATAAACACACTCAGGATAGCAAAGATGACTGTGCTACAAATTCTATAATTTCTTGGAACAAAATAGTTAACATTCATAGGATTGGAAAAAATGTGCATATTATTTTATGGTGATCCAAGGAACTCTTGAAGATTGTTATGTAAAATAACAACCCTTGTTATGCTCATACCACCTTGTTTTGAAGGCTTTGTTCTGGGCACTTTGCTATTGTTGTTTATTTGTCTTTTTGTTTCGTGTTTTTCTAGGAACTTTTTTTTTGCTTTTTCTTGCTTTGTTTTGTTTTTCTTTCTAATACAGAAAGGATAGGTATACATGTAGAGACACATGCAGGCATAGAACTTCTCCTAAACAGCTTATGAGAATCGATTATATAATGCACGGTAAAATGAACAGCTAATTTGAAGAAAAAGAGACACTAAGGTACCCAGCGCTGATTCCATAATAGCATCATGATGTGAAATCCAGCAGTACTATTATTCTTTTTTCAGAGTGATTTTAGTCTGTTTTGTATTACTTACTTTCAACATACATGAAGGTATGGACAGCTATTTTGAAGAGAATGAAAGACATTATGGCAGCCATTGTTGACTTCCCTATTGTCTGGTCTTGAAGACCGAAAATGCTTTCATCATCCTGTTCTGATCAGTCTTATACTATTTTGTTTTGTATAAATTCATTGTATGTGAAAATATGGGCAACTATTTGGAAGAAAACAAGAGACAATATAATAGACAGTGAAGATCTCTGATTGTCTTGCTTTGAAATCTGTGTCTCTTACATTATTTTCTTATGATCTGCTTTGTTCTGTTTTGTTATGCTTAATTTTACCCTCTTTAAAATAAAATTTAAAAAAATAAAAAAACCTATGCCTTACTTTGGCTCCCAAGACATCTTTATTTGTTGATTCTCTTATTTCTCCATTTTTTAATGGTGCACTTTTGCAGGCCATTTATATACAAGGAACCATTCCTTGGGAATCATTTCCATTCAACACATGGTCTGAATGCTGGTATTTCAAGTACATATTTCAAATATTTTTCTTTAATATTTTCTCAACTTTTATCTATATCTTGACAGGCATTTAAACTTGTGTTTTTAGAAATATGTTGTCAGGGCAGAAGCTTCTTCTCATGCCTCCTTTTTCCTCCCAATCACTTGTTCTTTTCAGATCAAATCCTCCAACCAATTTGACACAAGCTTGAGGACAGGTCCTTGATCTCATTCTAAGTGTAGTAGATACTGTGTTGTGCTATTCAGATCCCTCTTCATGACCAATGAACTCATTCACTCAGTTGCTGGGAACGCAGCCAATAGAGTCCTCAGCTGTTAGCTTTCTTCAGAATGTTTCCTCAATTAAAATAACTGCTTTGTTTAAGGTCATGCACATTTCCAAGGGTTAATCTGCATCTGATGAGCAACATGGAAAAGTACAAAGGCATAGCAATTTTCTTAAAAGTAAGACAATGCTGATGGTAGTTCTTGGTTCTTGCTTCTGGAATGAATACCTGTGCAGGAGGCTGAGACCTCTTTTGGAATTGTGTTAACTTCTTCCTTCTTCCTTCTTCCAGTGTCATTCCCTTATCCTTCAGATGCTGATTTATAGAGCATTCCCTAATAAATCTTTAATTGATTCATTCTTTCAGTGTCTGTGTCTGTGTCTCTGCCTGTCTCTCTCTCTCTCTCTCTCTCTCTCTCTCTCTCTCTCTCTCTCTCTCTCTCTCTATTTCTTGCCCCCCCTTCCCAGGAAACACAACCTTTATTTTTGAGTCACCTGAGCAACCAACCTGATTGCCAATGGCTTATCACAACCATGCTTATGTACACTTTGTACTTCACCATGCCCTATGTTGCCAGGCTCAGTAAAAGCCCACCTCTCACTTGCTTCTCAGCAATTAAAAATACCTCATAGTATTTACTGCAAGAGGTAATATATGTGGAACGCTTTGAAGGTCTATAAAAGTAACATGAAAATAGCATTATAAGTGAATCAGGAAAACAAAAAGAAGAAAGGCAAAGAGCACAAATATCTAAATTAAGTGATGTTTCAGAAAGGAATAGTCCTCTCCAATGTCTTATAAGTAAGATAAACACATATTGAATTTTCTGAGACTGTTCTGCAAACGAACAAACTGTCAGACAAAAGGGTATAGTTAGGGAAATTGACCTGATTCTTCAACCTACCTAAAACAGACTTAAAGAGGTAACAATGTTAACCATTAGATGAACTAAAAGAAACCCCGCCGTGGTTCTGATATCCAGAGGACCAAGACTTTCCCCTTAAGAGTTATTCCCAAGCCTCAAAAAAAAAAAAAACTCAGTGCCAAAATTTAAGGAAGATAAAGAGATAGTCACATGTTGAAGTAGCTTCTAAATTGCCCTTGTTTGTTTTCTTTCTACACTATGTGACTCAACCTTGTTCACTCTGTAAATATATCTATTCCCTGTATCTCTGTAGCTGCATTTGATTTCAGAGCCTGAAGTTTTCTTTCTTTCTTTCTTTCTTTCTTTCTTTCTTTCTTTCTTTCTTTCTTTCTTTCTCTTTCTTTCTTTCTTTCTTTCTCTCACTTTCTTTCTTTCTTTCTTTCTTTCTTCCCTCCTTCCTTCCTTCCTTTTTTCCTTCCTTCCTTTTTTTGCCTCTTCCTCCTCCTGCTCCTCCTTCTCCTCCTATCTTTCTGAGACAGGGTCTCACTATGCAGTTCAGGCTGGCCTTGAGCTCAATTCATAGCCCAGGCTGGTCTCAAACTTGCTACAGTTCTCCTGAGTCAGCCTGATGAGTACTGGGATTACAGGCATGCACTTATACCTAAATGTTACAAAAGACTGGTATTCCTGTTATAAATCCTTTTTGACACAGGTCCCTGTATCACCCTCATATATGAACACTCCCTCAAGAGCAGTTCTGATGTGTTTAAAATTTTACTATTTGTTTAATCAGTTAAGAGGGAATGCGTGGCCAAGGTTATGCAAAACGACATTTTATTAATGAAATAAGATAAGATAAGCAAGTATTGACTCGAAAAAGCTATCTCCTCATGTTCATTTGCATGCGTGTTGAAAAAATGGCCCAAAATATAACCAGAATCCTAATGTGAAAATGACACTTTAATTTGCAGCTATGATCACTGTTTTCAAGTCACTTGATTCGTTATGGTACCTCTTAGATGCACTGGTGTTCTGAAGCTATTGTTCAAATTAGGCTCTCCTACAACTTTTAGGTTTTTGCCAGCTCTGACCAACAGCTGCTACCATTTTCCAACAATGCCCAGCTATGTAAGTCTCTCTTGCAGCTGTGACTCAGGGTGTTTCTAAAAGTTCCATTTGCCTTCTCAGTTTGTCGTTACTTTAGTTCATCATTCAGTAGAGTTTGAGTATCTGTCGCATATCACTGCATAGTAGGACTGCTTAATAAGAGCTTTTCTAAAATGCATGCAGATTGATTATTGTGTCTTTCATTTTCAATTGTTTACATGTGTTCTGCTTGTCCACTGCTGCATGACTACTCCTAAACTCATGGTATACCATCAACAGCCATTTATTGTTGTTGTTATTATTATTATTATTGCCTCTCACAGTTCTGGAGTTGGCTGAGTTCCAGTAGGCAGTTCCTCCTCAGGTGTCTCACTCAGCTGTTTGCAAGTACTTTTCAAAGCATAGAATAATCTAAAAGTCTTCCTTGTTCACTTGTCTAGTGGTTGATTTGATTATTTGCTAGTAACCCAGCTGGAACTATTAGCTGAAACACATACATGCATGTGGTCCCTCCATGTAGTATGGGCTCCCTTATAGCATGGCAGTAATGTTCTAAGAGCACACATCTCACTGAGAGAGAGCCAGATAATAGCTCTGTCACTTTTTATAAGGTAATCTTGAAAGTAACGTTACATAATTCTGCTGTATTCTACTGCCCCATACATTTAAAGAAGTCTGTACAGTTTCAAGGGAAAGAGATATATAATTGATCCTTCCTTCTTTCCTTCCTTTCTTTATTTACTTTTTCCTTTGTTTCTGTAATACTGGGATTTGAATCTAGCAAGTGCTGAGCTACATTTCCAGAATTTTTTTTTTATTTTTTACTTTATTTTGAGACAGGGTAGTCTCAGTTTCCCATGCTGTCTTCGAACTTGCCATCCTCTTGCCTCAGCCTCCCATGTAGCTCGGATTATAGGTGTATCCCACCTTGCCTAGAAAACTATTTTTATGAGAGTGGCAACTCACTTTATTGGAAAAGAATACAGAACTGAGGTGAGAAAAAGTGAAGCAGTGAGTTAAATAAATTCAGTCCCTCCTGAAATTTGGAATATAAACACGGGAAAATAGTAATATGGGGAGGGAAGAAAGGAAGGACTATCAGAACCAGGAAGGAAGTGAATGGAAAATTAAAAGCCACACAGAAACCAAAGCTAGGACACAATGCAGAGAAAGAAAGGAAACAGCCCAGCATTTTGCCCCAGCTCCAGGATCATGGCTCATGGGAAATGTAGACTAAACCTGCAGAAATAATGTAAAAACTGGAGACTCAAAGGGGGAAGAGACTGGCAATTGCTGTGATCTATAGGTACAGCTCAGGATTCTCCCCCACTGGAGACTGTTTATAAGCAACAATTGGTGAGTAATCACAGTTCAGGTGCCCACCATATCTCTGGACAGAAGACGGGCTTGGGTGCCACCCTAGGGAAGGTTCAAGTATTTGAACCTGGGGCCCAGAGCAGCCACAGGACTGCTTCATCTCAGAGCTCCCAGTGTAACCTCCTAGCAGTAACTGAGTGGTAGACAGCCACTGTCAGGAAGCAAGCTAGAAAGAGATTCTGCGAGGGGTTTGAAGTCATGCAAGAGAAATAAACAAAAGGAGTATGGAAAGGAAATGAAGAAGTTAAATTATCATTCTTAGCAGGTGAAATCAACTCTATATAAAAAACCCCGAAAACTCTATGAAAAGATTCCTAGAATCAATTACCAAATTCACTAGCATAGCAGAACACAAAGTTAATACACAAAAGGAGTAGCATCTCAGTGCACTAATAATAAAACCATGAAGAAAGAAATTATGAAAATAATACCTTCCACAATGGCATCAAGAAAAATTAAATACTTAGAAATTAACCTAACAAAGGAAGTAAAAGGTCTCTGTAATTAAAACTACAGTGCTCTAGAAAATAACACCAGAAAATGGAAAGATATTCCCTGCTCCTAGATAGGCAGAATGAATATAGTGAAAATGGCCATACTTATAAAATTATTATACAGATTTCATGCAATCTCAATCAAAATTTCAATAGCATTCCTCACAGAACTACAAAAAATATTGTAAAATTCATATGGAACCAGAAGAAACCTAAAATATCAAAAGCAATTCTGGGCAACATGGGAAAGTCCCAATCCTGGACTTTAAGTTACACTACAAAGCAATGGTGATAAAACAGCACTGTATATATTGACAACATACATGTGTACCAATGAACAAAACACAGCATGAATAAACAGCTCCAGACACATTCAGCTATCTTATCTTTGACAAGAGGACCAAATGCTTTTGCTGGAGGAAAGATTGCCTCTTTAACAAATGGTGCTGAGAAAAATATCTATCCACATTTCAAGGATTGGACCTTGAACCACGTCTCTCACCATGTTCTAAATTAAAGCCAAAATGGATCAAATATCTAAAAATTAGAACAAAAACAATCTTCTGGAATAAAATAGGCAAAACTCTTGGAGATATAGGTGCAAGCAAGGAATATATGAACAGAAACCTGTTGCAAAAGAAATAATACTCAGAATAAACAAATGGGATTATACCAAATTAAAAAGTTTCTGAATAACAAAGTAAACAACCAACATAGAGAAGAGGCACCATGAAGCATGGGGGAAAATATTTTTGTCATGTACTTCTCAGACAAAGGACTAAAATCTAAAACAAAGAACTCAAAACTTAGATCTCCCAAATTTGAAGACCAGATAAAAAGTGGGCATCTGAAATGAGTAGACACTTCTCAGAAGTATGAATGGCCAATGTTTACATGAAAAAATGTTGGATGTCACTGGTCATTCCTTAAATGCAAATTAAAACAGTAATGAGATTCCACCCCAATGTAGAAAGAATGGTTATCTTGAAGAAATAAAACTCTTAACAAATGCTGGTGAGACTGTGGGGGAAAAACTACTTTTTATTGTTCCTGTGAATAAATAGTAGTACTACAATCACTATAGAAATAAGTATAAAGAGTCCTCAAAAAAAACTAAAACTAGAAATTCCCTTTGACCTAGCTTTTCCCTTTCTAGATATCTCCCCAAAAGTGTTAAAGATATCATATTACAGTGATACATGAACACCAATTTTTTATAGCAACACAATTCATAATAGTTAAATCTTGGAAGCAATTCTATATGTCCATCAACAGGTGAATGGGTAAAGAAAATGTAGTATTTATGCACACTGTAGTACTTCTCTGCCATAAAGAAGGATAAATGAGATGTTTGTAGGAAAATAGATGCCCCAGTGACTTATTTTCTCCAACGAGAACCAAATATCCTAACAGCAAATTCAATGATGAACTGATCAATGGATTAATTCACTGATGAATATAATGACCTCATGATCAAGTAGCCTTCCAAATGCCCTACCTCTGAACATGCAAGTTATTACTGAACATTTGTATTTGAACCATTTTGTAATTTTAGGGGTATATTTCAATTGAGAGCTATACCATTCATATAGATCCCATTGAGACTGTTATGGTTTATATCTAGAACAAAGTGCCGTGTGCTCATAGGTTGGGCTTTTGAGAGGTGATGGGATCAAGGGAGCATGAAATTTATCAGATAACTAGTCCACTAGTGAGTTTATAGCTAAATATGATGTTGGGAGGTGGGACCTTTCGAGTAGGTGGGTCACTGGGAGTATGGCCTGGAAAAATAAATATTCCTCCCTTCTTCCTTGATCCCACTCTACTTTCTTTCTGCTCTGCTATGTGCTACTTCTTTTCTGTGACGCCCCCGTGCCACACTGCCTTGCACTAAAGCCACCTGAATGTGGACTGAAACCTTTACAAACTATGAGCCAGACTAAATCTTTCCTCCTTAGAATTCTAGGTGTCAAGGAGGGAAGTAACACAGAAAAAGACATGATGATGCTCACACATTTTGAGGTTAATAGTTTTTTAGTTGACCAGAAATATCATTAGGAATATCTTCTAGTTGACTTATATTCTACACATATCCAGGCACATGGTAGGCACTTCAAAATACTTTCTTGATTGTACTTTAAGGTATTACTGTATAGAATTCATTGCATAAGACAGACTGTGATCAAGTCCTAGGTTATTCCATGAGGTGAACATTACATTAAGGTTGGATCCATTTCTCATGGATTCAGTGGTCATAGGTGATGTAATAGGCTCAAACAACTTACAAATCATGTCTGTTTAGAATCAGAGAAAAGATTCAGAATAAAGTCTGGCTGGTTCCACTTCACCAGGTTGGCAGTACTACACAGTAATAGCCAAAGTCTGATTATAAGTTGATGTGTTAAATTACCTACTTATGCTAACATTTATTTATGGGAGCTGACATGGATCATATTTTACCCTATCTGGTAGAACAATTATTGTCTTGCATTATCTTGCTTACTAAAGCCTTAATGATATTTCCAAACTGGATGACTTATGGGACTTATGGAGAATAAAATCGCTTTAATTTGTTTTTTTATTAGTGGATATTTGAGATAAATTATAAATACATTCATTCTGGGGAACTGTTATATGTATACATCAAATCTTAATTCTTTTTACTTCCCTTTCCTCCCAACACTCCCCTCTCCCTCCACCTCTACACTACCTTTCTGCTTCCTACTATCCATACTTTATTTTGCTCTTTATTTTTTATATCAAAACTATTTTCCTCTGGAGGTTTATTTTAGATAAAATAGTTGAAGACAGATTACAATGATACAGTGTACAAAAGGACTCGACAATAATTTGAGAGGATTTTAAGCACAGCATCCTGACACACTCATAAACAAGTTTTCTCCGAGGCCTGCAGGTCAGAGCTGGTAGCCTTCTGCATGTACCATAAAGTGAAGATATTTTCTTCATTAGAAAACGACCATTCACGTGTGATAAACCAAAGCTACCTTTTGAAAAGTTCTTTCTCCATCAAAAACCCCAATAAACTTTTCAGCCTGAAATCTGAATCAACTCTATAAAATGCAGAAACACTATCTAGTCAAAATATTTATATAATGCACACCTCTATAAGGTTAATCATCATTTTCAGCAATAAGCCCTTTAGCTATTTCCATTGTTTTTTCAGTTAAAAGTTATTACTGTTTTAAGAAAGCATACCAAATGAAAAAAGATACTATCTTCTGTCCTTTTTACCACCTTTCTTCTTTCCACAGAGTAAGTGCTTGGGTTTCATATCAAACACGTGTCTATCTGCCTCCCCTTTCTTCCCTAAGCAATTCATCTTCTTCTGAGCATTCTTCATCATACTCTTGGCTTTCTTCACCATCTTCACAAATAGTTTATATCAAAACTATTTTCCTCTGGAGGTTTATTTTAGATAAGATAGTTGAAGATAGATTACAATGATATATTGTACAAAAGGACTTGACAATAATTTAAGAGAGTATTTTAAGCACAGCATCCTGACACACTCATAAACAAGTTTATGAGTCTTGAAGACCAGAAACATCACGTGGAGTTTGAGAGCAACTCCGACTCCGGGCTACAGAAGTGGGTGGCACAGAGCCTTACCGCTTTCTTTTCCTAGTGATGCTCGGAGACCATCTTGCCTGGATTGCGTGCGTAGTGGGCATTGTCTTCGTTATCCATGTCAGTACCAAGACTTCGCATCTCATTCTCCAAAACTGTCTGCTGAAACATCTTAGCAGTTCAAGGCATCCTTGGTCCCTGCGTATTCTTTTCCTTTGATTGCAGAATTTTCAATTTCTTTTTTTCCCTAATCTGCCTTGCTAGCTGTCGGATTTCCAACATTTCTTCATCTTCACTTTCAGATTCACTGTCATATTCTCCAGCAGCTGTTCTCAACTCTTCTTTTTCTAACTCTTTCAATTTCTTCATGATAGCAGGATCAATATAATCAGCTACATTATTTTGCTCTTTAAATTACTTATATTTTGGGGTTCTTATATAAGAGGAACTATATGATATTTAATTGTATCTGATTTAATTTGCTTAGAAATATGTTATCAAGGTGCATCAATTTTCCTACAAATGACTCAAATTTATCCTTCTTTACACATGGACAGTATTCCACTGTTCACATACAACATTTTCTCTTCCTCTTCATTGTGCTATAAACATAAATGTTTATGTATCACAGTAATATGATGACTAGATCCTCTGCAACTATAACCAGATGAGGTACCTCAGGGATAAATGGAATTTCTGTTTTTGCTTATTGGGAAATATCCATACTGATTTCCATAATGGTTTTACTAGTTTACATTCCCCCCTTACAGAATGGGAAATCTTGCCAGCTGTTTGTTTGTTTGTTTGTTTGTTTGTTTGTTTGTTTTATGGCAGCCATTCTTTCTGGAGTAAAACAGAATCTCAGTGTTGTTTTAGTTTGCATTTCTCTAATAGCCAAAGATGCTAAACATTGTTTCAAATACTTATTGGCAATTTGTACTTGAGTAGTATCTATTTATTCCAGTGACCTATTTTTTAATTAGGTCTTTCCTTTTGGAGGGTCTAATTATTTTTAAGTTCTTCATATATTCTATATAGTAATCCTCTGTACAAGGAGTAGATTCCAAAACTTTTTTCTCATTCTGTAGGCAGTTTCTTCACTCTGATGGCTGTTTCTTTACTGTGCAGAAACTTTTAAGTTGATGTAATTCCATTTTTTGATTCTTGGTGTTATTTCTTGTGCAACAGGGGTTCTGTTCAGAAATTCCTTGCCTATGCCCACATCTTCAACAGTTTTACCTATTTTACCTTCCAGCAGATTCAGTGTTCCCGTTTTTTTATGTAGGTCTTTGATCATTTTGATTTGATTTTAGTATAAGGATAAAGATATGGTCTAGATTCAATCTTCTCCATATGGACAGGCAGGTTTTCCAACTCCATTTGTGTAGAGGTCATCTTTTCTCCATCAATTGTTTTGGCTGCATTTTCAAGATCAAATATCTGAGTATGTCTGAGTTTGTTTCTGCATCCTCAGTCCCATTTCATTGATCTCTTTATCTAGTTTTGTGCCAGTGTACCTTTGTAATATAGCTCAAAGCCAGTATTGTGATTTGTCTTATTTTGGTCTTGTTTCCCAAGGTTGCTTTTGGGATTTTGTTCTCTACTAGTTCCATAAACATTTTAGAATTTATTGTCTTGTTCTGTGAAACATGCTGCTTGAATTTTTATTGGGATTTCATTAAAATTCTCTATATATTTTTTGGTAACATGTCCATTTTCACAATAATAATTCTGTCTATCCATAAACAGGGAATATCTTTCCATTTTATTATTTCCTCTTCAATCTCTTTTTTCATAGTACTATAGTTTTCATTGTGGAGAGCTTTCACTTCCTTGGTTTGGTTAGTTCTGAGGTATTTTAATTTTTTACGATACTAAAAATGGTATTTTTTCTTTATATCTTTCTTAGTGGGTTTATCATTGGTGTACAGGAATACTATCAATTTTTTAAATTATAAATTCTAAAATTTTGCTGAATTTGTTAATTTGTCCTAGGGGACTTTTGATGATTTTTTTTGGTTTTTCTATATAAAAGATCATGTCATTTTTTTTTGAATAAAACTATTTTGATTCCTTTCATTGCTATACATGCCACCTTTCTGTTTTTCTTGCCTGAGTATTCTGGATTAAAGTTCAAGTATCAAATTGAACTAGAGTGGTGATAATGGCTATATTCATATTTCTGATTTTAGAGGACAAATGTTCAGGTTATTTTCTCATGTAATATGATGTTGGCAGTTGGTTTGTCATTAGTGGTTTTTATCAGACTGAGATAAGTTTTTTCTATGTTTATTTTCTCTTTTTTGTGCCAAGATAGAACTCAACAACTTTGTGTTTGCCAAGCAGGCACTTATGCTGCTGAGTTAAACCCCTGACCCCATCTCAGACTTTTAAAATCACAAATGGATAGTATATTTTGTCAAATGCTTTTTCTCTTGACTGAAATGATAATGTGATTTTTGTTTTTCCTCCTCTTTGTTATGCATTACATTTACTGATTTACATATGTTGAACCATACATATGATAAAGCCAACTTGTTTACAATATATGATCTTTTTAATGATTTGTTGCATTCATTTTGTAAGTATCTAGTAGAGGATTTTTGCAGCTACTGTATGTATAAAATACAGATTGACCTGTAGTTTTCCACTATTTTTTAAAGTCCTTCTCTGTTTTTATTTTTGTTGTCAGAGTAATGCTACCATCCATGAATGAGTTTGGCAATGCTCTTTCCTTTTCAATTTCCTTGAAAAGTTTTGTGGAGTACTGGCATTAGATCTTCCCTAAAAATTTTCTAGAATTCAGCAGTAAATTCGTCTGGTTCTGGGTTTTTCTTGGTAGGTAGTTTTTTTTTTTTAATTTACTGCCTAAATTTCATTGTGTGTTATTAGACTGATCAGTAGTTTATATCTTCCTAGTTCAGGTTTGGTAACTTATAACTTCTAAATTATCCAATTGGAGCAGGGGCTTTTAAAGTAACTTATAATTCTCTAGAGTTAAGAGATATTTATTTTTATATTATCTTTTTCATTTTTAAGTGCATCGATATGGGGCTTTTCTTTCCTTGTTTTAAGTTTGGCTAAGGGTTTGTCTATTTATCTTTTCAAGCAATACCTTTTCAGTTCATTAATGCATTATAATTTCTTTTAGTCTTAATTTCATTAATTTCTGCTCTGATCTGTATACGTTTCTCCCTTACTGTTTGGGGTTTGGATTGTTTTTGTTTTCCTAGGACCTTATGGTATATTATTATGTAATTTATTTGGATTCACCATGTTTTTCTGATGTGAGCATTCACAGCTATGAACTTCCTTAACAGGATTGCTTTCACTGTGTCCCATAAGATCTGGTATGTTTTACTGGCATTATATTTGATGCTAGGAAATGTTTGATTTTTCTTTATTTTTTGCAAAATTTTATTTTAAAGAGAATAAAACAAAAGAGGACAGATCTAAGCAGATCAGAACAGAACAATGTAAACAACACAGCACTTCACAACAAGACAATTGGATATTAATAGTAGCTATTGTAATATCTCTTTATTTCAAATAGTTGAGCTTAGCTTTATACACAATAATGTCAAACATAACAAAATAGTATAAAACCACTCAAGAGGATGAAAGTATTTCAAGGCATACTGAACCAAATAACTGAAGATGGACAATGGCTATTACATTATCTCATTTTCATAAAAAATTGTTTATACTATCATACATATTAAAATCCAATAAGACACAATGTGATAAAACCAATGGTAACAGAAAAACAAGAGCATGGTAGGACTTCAGAGCAAGATGATATCAAATCAACAATGGCTGCCATATTGTCTTTTCTTCAAAGTAACTATTCATACTATCATGTATATTCTACTGTGACTTATTTATTTTTCAAGAATGTATGGCTGGAGATAACTATCTCAAATGGGAAAGGAATCAAGAAATGGAGGGAGTGGAAGAAGGGCAGTGAAAGGAAATGAAGAGAGGAAATAAGGTGTGTTATATACATGAACCACCTCCACACAAGTCATGTAAACATTATATACTGCAAACATGTATAATCAAATATTTAGCTAACATTAATAAACCAGACATGGTTTTTTTTAAATATTTCATGGTTTCTCTTATATGAGAAATACAAAATATAAATAAATTAAAGAGAAAAATAAAAGATAGATACGCAGGACATAGGATGAGAGATCTTTTGCAAATAGAAAGGGAAATGATACAGAGGGATAAGTAAAGGAGGGGAGGGGAAAAGATTCGGATATGAAAAGAACTAAAATGTGTTATATACATATACCAAGTCCTCTGACTAATGTAATCATTATGTACTACCAACATGTACTAACTAAAAACAGAAAAATTTAAAAGGATATATAGTTTAATCTCCCTATATTTACATATCTTAGTTTATTTTGTATAGTTTTGTAATTTCATTTGACTATGATATGATAATATGGATGGTATTATTAATTTTTGCAATATTTAAATAAGCCTGTATGGTCTAGTATGTCATCGATTTTATCAAAAGTTCCATGCGATTTTGAGAAGAGAATGCACTCTGTTGTTGGGTTGAAGATTCTATGGATATCTCCTAAATCTATTTGTTCAGAGCTATAGTTCACTATGATATTTCTGTGTTTATTTTTTCTCCAGTTGTCCTATTTGTAAAAGTGGGTTTCTGAGATTCCCTATTACCATGTTGATGTTGATCTCATCTTCCATGTTCAGAAATGTATTTTTAGGAAGTTGGGTATATCAGTATTTGGTGCATATATATTTATAATTGTTATCTGTTCCCACTGAATTCTTTTTTTATCAGTATGTAGTAACTTTTTGTCTCCTGTGGTAAGATTTTTTTGAAGTGTACTTTGTCTGAAAATATGATAGCTACTCCTCCTTGTTTTCATGTTTCTGTTGCATGAACAATTATTTTTGGCTTTGAGTTTTAGTCCCATAAGTTTCTTTAAAGGTTAGGTTTGTTTCTTGTATAGAATGTAACATTGGATTTTGTTTTTTGATCCAATCTGCCAATTTCTGTCTCTTAATTAGGGAGTTGAAACCAATTACTTGGAGAGTTATTGCAAAATGATTTTGACTGATTTTTTTACCATTGCATTATTATTATATTGTTGATCTATTTCTTTTCCCATTTGCTTAACTGCTCATCCTCATTGATTCATTCATACCATTAGGGCCTTTGACCATGGTGACTTCATTGTCTCTGTCTAAGATATCTTTGAGTACTTTTTGGAGTGCTCATTTGGTAGTCATGTATTTTCCACAGGCTCTTTGTCATGGAAGGTCCTTAATTCTCCATAAATTTTGAAAAAGAATTTTGTAGGATATATTAATCCGAGTTAAAAGTTGTAGTTTTTTAAGGTTTGAAAAACTTGCCTGCAAGCTTTCCTGACTTTTAAAGTTTGTGTTGAGAATTCTGCAATAATTCTGATAGGTTTATCTTTATAAGTGATTTATTGCTTTCCTCCAAGAGATTTTAATTATATCCTTGTGTTGAACTTCTGGGATTTTAATTAGGATGTGTCAGAAATCTCTTCCTTTATGAGCATGGCTATTTGGGGTTAGATATAGTTCATTTGCCCATATTTTAAAATTCTCTTCTCTTATTTAGAAATTTTTGCTATGATTTCTATAAACAGATTTTATATTATTTATGCGGCCTTTTTTCTCTAATTACTATTATTCCTAGGTTAGTTTCCTTCATGTTATCTAGAAAGTTGAATTCATTACCCATGATCTGTTGTTTTTTCAAAGTATTTCTAAGTAAACGTTACCTGTACTAAACATATCTTCCAGGTCTGGCACTCTATTTTCACATCAGTCATCTCTCCTGCACATATGTGCAGTATAATTTTCTTTCTTTCTTTTTTTTTTGTACTGGGGATCTAACTCATGACTTCGTCAGTAGAAATTTCTATCTCCTAGATTTCTATCCACTTTTTAATGGAATGTAACTCTTTGCTGAACTGGTCATTAATACTTTATATCATTTTAGTTAGCTCTGCTAGGTTTATATATGTGTATTCTTTAATCTCATGGAACATTTTATTAATTGAGTCCATTACAGTTTAGTTATATCATTTTTATCTCACTGAACCATTACTGATCTGCTTTACGTTGTTTCTTCTTTTATAATTTCATACATTTGAGCGCTTTTTGCTTTTATTTTCTTCTCGTCAATGCCCATTGCATCATCTTGGGGAGTCAGCAGTTTTGAGAATGATTTTCAGTGATGTGAGCTTGACTTTGGTGGCATATTGGCATTTATATACCTCTTCAACCTACTCACTTTAATAGGATCAGACCCAATCACTGTGGTATGAGAAAAAACACCTACTAATTATATAAATATCAACAGATCTAATTATACATCACTCATGTCCATTAAAACTTTCTTTAATGATTTTATCCTTTTATCAATGACCCACAGAGACTGTAATGTGCTATTACTGAAAGGCAGACTGGAATGTAATGTGTTGGGGAGGAAAAAGAAAGAGAAAATGAAAGGGGTAGATTAAAAAAAGAGAAGATGGTAATAACAATAGTTGAATGAAAGAGTGGAGATGGAACAATGTTGAGTAGAGGACCAGTGAAGATTAAGTTTGAGAGACTATTTGTGGGAGCAGGAGAAGGGATAAAAAGCGAAGGGATCTTGATTGAAGATTGAGGGAAGCTGTGAAAATATTGGAACCTCATGATATGCATATAGCTGTTTTGTGTTTGCATCTTGTATTCACATTTATATTGGGAGTTATGCTGACTTGTCCATAGAAGGTACTACTTAGATTAAAGCACTGGTTAATTCCTGTTTTTCTTTTCACATATAGTGACCTCCCATATATATGCTAGATGAAAGGAGGGAAGGAAACGAAAGTAAAAAAAAATAAAAAGATAGAAGAAAACAAAAAGAAAAAATATTCCATACAGTTTCAAATCCACAAAATTAAAGTGTCCTCACAAGTCCTATCTATATTACAATGTGAGTTGAACCGGTGATCCTTTCTAACCAACCATATTCACAAATGGGAAAGGTTTGACCTCTAAAAGGCAAAGATTTCTGGGTCTGGCTGACTCCTGCAACTCCCTCCCCTTGGACCATCACTGTAATCACAAGATAATTCTCATCCTCCTTGGTATACACTCAGCTCCTGCTGGTCTTCAGGCTGGACCCCTCATGATATGTTCAATTCCCCACCTGTAAGTGCCAAGGCTTGGTGGAGCAGGATGGACCGATTACTGCAACCCATGCTCTATGTGTGGCTAACTGCAGGACTTTGCAATTGTCCTAAGATCAGACTCCCTCAGTTAAGTCATATAGGGTAGGGTGAATTGTGATAGTTTCAGCACTCAGTTTTTGGCTAATTTCTGCAAAGGCCCTCTCCATTTTATTCTCTTTTCTGCATGCCAAACCCTGAAGCTGCTTTTGTGTTTTCCTTCCATAAGCATTCTGACAAATGCAACACTGGTTATCCTCTGACTAAAGCACCATTTTATGGCTCTTTACACATAGTGCTCCCTTCCTTGCTTTCCACAAAGTGTCATTCTAACCTACATATTCGGTGGTGCCTCAGGGCTTGCTGTATTCAACAGCCTCCAGCTGGGGTTGATGGGAGCTCCTGTGGGGCAACTGTTAGTGGTCAGAGGATTGTGAGCAGACTATCCTACAGCCACAAGTCTCAGTGTTTGCAGGGAGAATGAGTGAGTGCCTATTCCTGGTCCTATTTGTTTGTTCATCTTCCCAGAATCTCCCTGTTCACAGTTGCTGGGCACTTGCGCAAGCCTCAGTATCACAAATTTTATGTGTACTCCAATCTGGATCCCTAATTAGGATTGTGAGTTTGTTTTCAACTTTTCCAATAACTCACTGGTGCTTTCTGAGACTGCTATTCTGCTTTCATGCTCTCTGGTACTCTGATCTGTGAATATCCCATTGCCTGTGTTTCTTTTACTAGAGGGAAGAGTAGGATTGTTAGGATCTTATTTTGGGAGCCTGCCTGGCTTCTGCTGAAGTACAAGGTTTCTCACTCATGGTGCTAGATCTTCTCCCAGGATGGCATGTTTGCCAGATCTGCAGTGAATGTAGTGCTGCATTGCAAAGGAGATCCGTCTTTCCTTTCTATAATCCCCTTGTCTGGGATTTGGATATGGTTTCTCCTTCTGTTTGCTTTCCTGTATCTGGTTTCCTTTGTTGCCTCAGTTGTTTCAGTGAACCTGCATTTTCCAGAGCATGTCATTTAGAGCCTTCCTTTGCAGTGCTGTCCCTAGTCTGCCATGATGGAAAAAATACGGTAATTTATACAAGTATTTTGGGAACCCTGCAGAAAATAACACTTCTACCCAAGTGATAGTTGTTATGGTTTTACTACTAAGCAAGTATCTATTTGTAAAACTATGGTGATTGAAATGCATTACCAGTTCAAACCACTAACAGAATAAAGTTCTTTCATTTTGAGATTGATAATTCCATTTCAAGTGACTCATTTTGGGACAGCAGCAATGTCAAAAGCCAATATGAATAGAGAAAAGCAAGCAAATATAAAAAGGGAGAATATGGAAGTGACATTTTCCATATTTAATCGATAGTTTACAATTAGTATTTATTTACAAATAAATACAGAAGGATGAATAGATGCTGTGAGTTTTTGGCTGATTGAGGCATAGAAGCTAAAACAGATCTCATCACTTTCCCAATTAAACTAGCAATAACTTCAGTTCTTGTTTCTTCCTCTGATTGTATGAAGAAAAACAAACATAACAAAACAAAAAACCACAAACTTCCAAATTCTAGCCACTTCTGGTCTTGCCAGTTTTCAAGTACGCAATTCAACTTTTGAAAGTAAGGGTCATTATTTTGATTAAAAGCCTTCAATTTCTCCTTATTCACTTCAGGATAAGTATTTCAACCATTCCTGTGTTTCAGTCTTATCTCTTGCTTCTTGTTTCAGTCCTTTAATGAATTATTTACAATTCCTTGAACACAGGTTTGTTAAATTCTTTAGATTACAGGAAAAAGACTAAATCTAGATAAAATAGAGTTCATTTTAAAAATGTTGTAAGTTAATATAGGAGTAAACAATCTACAAAAACCACAGGTAGTTGATATTGAGTACGTAAAGTATCAGGCCATTTTGTAATTCTAAAAGTAGTAATGTTACAGACAGCTGAGTTAGTTAGAAATATTGTAGGTAGTGAGACAGAGCTAAGTCCTCAAAGAAGCCAGTGCAGAAGCCCAGATACCTTGCAACTATGGGAGAGACATACACCTCCTGCTGTGAGCCAGGCCTCAAGAGAAGTTGGAACAGATGTACCCGTATCCTAAGGACTGATATTGTAAATAGTTCTCTATCACCCTGAGGAAATTAGGATTCATCATCCCAACCCTCTACAGAAGAGTCACTGCTCCATAAGAATGCTCATTTTCTATGTGACTCGCTTCCCCATTTGTCCTAAATTTAGTCAATTTTGCCTGAGCAATTAATCTTATTTGTTAACCATAGCTCTGTCCCACCTTATACCTGTCTGCCTTGCGAGTTCCCAGGTTTCCCCACCTTGAGCCCCTCTCACTCCATGATTTTACTCTATAAAAGTCCCTAGAAAAGATAGAGTCTTTGGCAACCCGCTTGGGACCCCTTCTGACTCTCTCAGCCAGAAGTTTTCTTTCTCTCAATAAATATACTACATTCTTAACATCTGTTGTTTCTAAAATTCATTCTTAGATTTTAGACAAGAAGAACTAGTGCTGGACATACAGTATGTGGGGAGTTTCATTTCCCTATATCAATAGGACTCTATGGCACTATTCTTTTCCTGTTTCTCTTTGTGTACTTTTTCCTTTCCACTGTTAATTTTCTAGCATATTCTATTATTCCTGCTCAGATGCCAAAATTAGAGCCTCTGATTGACCTCGTTAATTTTCATTGCTTAAAAAAGCAGTTTTTGGCCACAAATCTCCATATACACTACCAGCTAATCAACCAGAATTAGTGGCTCTTTAGTAATGTACCTATTCCCAGTTCATTAAGTCATTACTCTTTGATAAGACATTTCTGCTGGGCATGGGCTTTGTGTAGAGTGATTCTCTTCAAAAAGAGATAATGGGATTGTCAGAAACTATAACTAACATGTATAGTATGTAAGCTATTCATAGACTATCAAATCACGTGTGTAAAAAACATAATTTTTATTTCTTTATAACTAAACTACCTTGAACCTTTAGTCTACTAATAGGAAAAAGTTAAGGTAAGTCACTCGGTTTAGCGTTTTCTTAGACAAATAAGATCTTCTCTTTTTGTTTTTATTCTCTGCATATCTAGGATTGAGTTACTCTAAAAGCATTGTTAGCAGTAAGTAGTAGGGTTCTGGTAATTTATTCGAGATACACTCTTATGAAAAATGAGTAAGAGAAAGAGGAGCAACACCTAAAAAAAGAAAAAAAAGTTTTTGTTATTGAGCTATGAGCAACCAGCCTTCTGTACCACTGGACTGCCTTGAAAACTGGATAGAATGCAACCCATAATTGTCTTTAAAAATCTGGATGAGGAAACATTTATCCTCTAACTCCCATTCATTGGTTGAGAATTTCCTCTGGGGCTATTACCTGCTTTTTACTTCTGAAATGGCCTGTGGGCTGTTTGAAGAAATCTCCACATCTTTCGAAAGGGTCCAATGACAGTAACATGTAAAATTTGAGTCCACGCTTCAAGTATTTTGCTGATTGTATGAACAAAAACTATCCGCCATAACTATAGTTAATATTTGAGATTGGTCAAAAGGATGTGGTATGGACACTAAAATTTTTTATTAAACTCCAGGAGAACAGTCATGATGTACCATTGTGTGGATAAGGAAGTATATCTAGTATCCATGTGGCATAAAATGCAGGCAGCCACAGAGGTATCTTAGGCTACACTTATTTAGACTCTTTATCTGTTAGCTCTGCTCGTAAATTCTAAGGATGGTATCCAGTTATCAAGTACATAGCAGGGCTATCTGTGCCCTCCTTTCCATAATCACAAGACCCTACAAATCATCTACTCTTCATCAAATCGTATCCTTCAGTACTCCTATCAGAGGGACGTTTGAGATGATAGTTTCAAGATCTTTTTTAGACATGAGAGTTTGTGCACTCATGCACAGGGACATACAACAAGTTCAAAATCCAATTATTTCCATGTTTTCACCCTATTCTCTTCACTCTTGCCTGGGAAAACCTCACCTAATATAAGTAAGTGGGGAAACCTGACCTGAATGTATATTTCCAGGTCTTTTACTCCTGCTATAAACTTAGCATCTACAGAATAAATAAACACAACACAACTGGCAACAAATAGAAAATAGACAAAGGTCATTATGTTGAACCTAAAAGCATTTACATATCAAAGGAAACAAGTGACAGAGTAAAGAGACAAACTATAGGCTGGGAGAAAAAATTACAAATCATGCATCTGAGAAAGGCTTAATAAATAAGTATGTAAACAGTAGGAACAACTGAATGGCAACACACACACACTCACACACACACACTCACACACACACACTCACACACACACACTCACACACACACTCACACTCACATATCTTGATTTCACAATGGGTAATGGACCTGCATAGACATTTCTCAAAAGAGTTCATACAAATTGCCAACAGATATATAAAAAATGCTCAGCATCACTAATCATAAGGGAAGTGCAAATTTAAGGCCATAATGAGATATAATTCTACACCTGTTGCAATGGTTATTATCAAAAAGACAGACAAAAGGTTAAGTGTTGTAGAAGCCGGGGGGCCATTTTAGTTATAAACCATAACAGTTCTTGTGCATAAAGCTTCAATTACCATGGGAGAAAAGATACCTCTTCAACAAATTGTTTTTGTTTCTTTTGGATAGATACCCAGCAGTGGGATTGCTGCATCATATGGTAGTTCTATTTTTATTTTTTAGGAGCCTCATACTGTTTTCCATAAAGGCTGTACTAATTTACATTCTCACCAACAGTATGCAAGGGTTCCCTTTCCTCTGCTCCCTCCACATGTATTCCAATTTAATGGAAGGAAACATTAATTAAGTGTTGCCCACACACCAAAAGGTAGAATATTGATGGACTTTTTAATCTCCTGCAATTCAAGTCCAGTTATGTTTCCTGATCAGCTTTCTTTGGGGAAAATTTACTGACCTATACTGTATTCTGGACCACATGAAGGGGATTTTTCAAAATTTAATATTTAGATAAGATATTGCTATGTTGCCCAGGCTGGCTCCAAACTGCTAGGCTCAAGTGATCCTTGAAAGGAGAATTTTGTGCAGGACTTTGATGTGATGCCTCGGTCTTTTCACTGCATTTTATACTTTTAAAGCTGCTTCAGGCTGTAGTTTATGCCCATATTTCTTTAACTAGATTAAATCTTCACTCCTGAAGTACCTATAACTGTACCTGACACATAGTATTTCTTGTTTGTGTATGGATCCCTGTTGATCTTTAAACATTTATCCCAAAATACAATCCTGATACTCCTCCAAAATATTTAGGTATTCTCTATTCTTCATGTCTATTGCACACTACTCACAATGTAGTCAAGGTAATTATCTCATTATACTGTCATTTTTATAAACAATTTATTTCCCTATTAAACTATGAACTTCTGCAGGGAATAGACAATAAATCTTCATCATTTTGTTCTTATCACATAACATAATGTTTGCTACATAGTAGGTAATTAATAAAAATATTCTGGATTAAAATGTAGTGAATATTTATCAAATGAAAATGAAACTCCCTGAAAGAAGATTCCAGTTTGAATGGGGAAATGTGAGTAAATTCCACAATTCAGGGTTTTAATTTCTACTCTTCTATTATGAAATGAGTATGAGGAAGAGTACATAGTAATGTTCCTTTCTTGATAGAGACAACAGGTCCATATAAGATTAGTTTGATACTGATTCCAACCTTATGCAAACAAATCTATTTCATTTAGGCCAACCTAATATACTAACAGTGGGAATCTGAGGTAGGTCAACAATATTTTGAAGATTTATTCTCTGGGGAAACAATTCAAATATAATGTACATATCACCAGCTAAGAACAGGTTTACTCAGAGAGAAAGACTGCATGGGGACAATATTTCATGTTTAAGGAGGATCAATTTGTCTTTGAGAAGAATTACTCTTGTAAGAATAGCATTGTCTTTATCATCTGTATTGGTATACGCTTAGAAATAAGTACCACAAGCGTTTTCATTTTTATGAATTTACTGTGTTACACATATAATAAATAAAATTAGTTGGTTAAATATTGTTTATATTCTGAGCCTTTTATAAGGCTATGCAGGAATAGCTGATGAAATCTTTGATATCCCAGGAACCAAGAGAATAAGCTGCACTTGCTGTATTATTAAAAACTTTACAGAGGAAGAAAAACTTTTTTTCTTGGTGCCAATACCCAGGGTGATGAACAGGAAAGACACTTCATTTCCTTTCCTACTGTTTTTATCTCTATATTAGGGACAGAGTAATTCATATCTACTTTTCAACATCATGGGATTTTTGGCAATTTCTAATGAGGAAATTATCAGTCAGGGTCTTGGCAGGAAATACAATTCTACTCAGATAAGTCAATGAGGAGATTTTAATAAAGGACTGCTTACAGATGCATAGATAGGATTAAAAGAATAGAGGAAGTTTGAGGCACTCAGAGAGGAATCATAACTGGAAGCTGTTACCAACTCTAGATTTTAAGGCCAGAGAGGACATATTGTCATAGGAACCATGATAGTTGGAGCTGTGGAGGAAGGGAAACTCAGAAGACACTGTAGTCATGGAGAGATTCAGAACCAAGACATGGAGCAGAGTGGAACAAGAAAGACCTATTGCAACCTCTCTCACATCCTATAATCTCATGCTAGTGAATCCTTTTAATGAAGTCAACATAGCAAACTTGCTTTTGTTTGGAACTGTTTGCTAAATGGCTATTTCCTAACTCCCATTTCTGATTTGTTTCCATATTATCATGCTTTTGAAGGGATGTGGTCTAGAAATGTTTGGTAATGATAACCTAACCTGAAAATAATGCTCTGTATGTCACTTGAAGACAAAAATGGTACACAGAAAATATTTATTGGAATTTCATTTTCATCCAAGAATTAATTCAGCCCATGTTATATGATGCTGACGGAAGAAATTGCGTCAGGCTCCATGGATCATCTATAATGTAAAAATGTCCAGAGTCACTCTCATAGATAAATTACATTGATACACATGCAGATATAGAAATTTGCCTATGCAGTCATGTGTGTCTGGGGTATATATGTGTATATATATATATATATATATATATATATATATATATGCTGCTAGTATTTGTATATGCATATAATTATGATGTGTCCATCTTCTACTTCCCAGTTTCACTCTACCATACTCTGCTTACATTGTGTCTTAATACACTGAATTATATGTATTAAATCAATGAGTTTCCTCAGCCTTTGGCATTCTACTGGATTCAGAAAAAGGGAAGAGCCTGAGCAGAAGATCACCGGATAGCAAAAGAGAAAACACAGAATTTGTTATGAGTCTCTTTGTAGGATCACTATGGCTGGTCACATTATCAACTGAAAATCACAGTTTTTATCAGGCAATCTGTTTCTGTCCAGGCTCCAGTTACTGCTTTCTCCCCTTTCCACTTCCGTGGTGATAGTGCCTTGCTGTGACTATCTCTTGGGCTATTGAGCTAACCTTGTGATTTCCCTGCACACTACCTGTATCCTGAAAATTGTACATTTATTAAACTTTTCTCTGATTACCCAATCTAAGTGTGCCATCTGTTTCCAGCAGAAATCCTGACTGATACAATATGCCCCCAAAACTCATGAAGATTAATAATGTCTTTCCAGTCTACTGTAACATTCTAGGCTTTAAGAAGTCATACTTTCTTGGTAATAATCTAGCTCTATTAGTTCTTTAAGTGCTGAAATCATAGTATACACATGGTTGTAGCATTTTCAGGTCTAAATAGCTTCTGCCTGTAGTCAGCACTCAGCAATTACTGTGAAGAACTGAATTGAGTTAAAACACAACACAGATCTTCCTAGGCTATGATCTTGAATGAATAAGATAAACATTATCTTAATCATGACATAAAAATCACATGATCTTAAAGATTTGCGATCTTAACGTGGTGAACATGATACCCATCTTAATGTATTCTTCATGCAGAAATAAATGGTGTTTTAGGGCATTATATAGCTTGCTGTGTAATTACACTAATCAGAGAGTGACTCTTCTGCTGGTTCCTTTGCTGTTGCCATGGTAGCGGCCACATTTGCAAGTAAAGAGCACACATAGAACCCATTCTTAATTATGCATGTAGCACTATATTTCAGAGAATACAATAAATATGGAGGTCATGGAGTGCATGGAAAAAAGATATGATGAAAAAGATTTGTTTTCCAGCTTTTTTATCTCTTGGTTATTCCTAAACCTTTTATTAGTGTGTTCTAACTCCCTATTACCCTTTTCTTTGCAGTGAAAAGGCTTCTATAGCCACCTACCAACTTTTAACCCTCTGCTCCTGCAATGACCCGAAACTGATCCTGAAGAAAAGTCAGTAGTAAATTAAGTCCTGTCATAACAAAAATATAGTGCAATGACAGTGTCTAGTGACAATTTTCTAAAACAACTGTCTTTCTTCATATCATGGCAAAGCATCGAGGCCTTCCTTTCTAAGTATTCCATATTAATACAAATTCTTATTTATGCTTAAATACCTTGCATCATGTGCAATGTAGGTAACAGCTTTTGCCATTCACAAGGCTATTGCTAACATTAGCCAATTACTGAACATTTAAAATTTAGGCAGAAAGCATCATATCCAGACAAAAACAAATTTTCCATTCAAAGAATGGAAAAACTCATCAATGCTTTCTCTTTTTCTCCTCTACTTTCCAGATAGTATTTAAGCAATATATTCTTTAGACAAATAAAATATGGTTTTACTTAATCTAATTAAATCCAAGAGCCACATACTAATTTCATCTCATTGAAAAACTACTTTAAATGATCTCACAGTTTACATATTTTGGCATTATTTGCATCCAACAAAAATTGTAGTGTGCAACAATACATTTGGCTTTGTCTTCTTTTGGTCTTCATTTCCCCAATGTTGTTCATGTTTATTTATCCATTCTGTTAGCATTTGCTTTTGACTATGTATTCAACAATTTCTCAGACTGAAAGGATATGAAAATGCAGAGTTGCAATACCGTAAAAGTTGATGTCTAGTGGATGATATAGACATGCATTTAACTGGTAGGACGTATGGGCTATGAAAGCCTAGTGAAAATCACTTATCTCTGCGCCCTATGCTTGCTCATCTTCCAGTAGCCCTAAGAAGCAAAAAAATGAAAAGTATGTAAGGCTTCTTGAGGCCTAACATTTAAACCAGCCCACTGTAAATCCCACTGCATCCTATTAGTCAAGGCTTAGACCTAAGGAGTAAGGATACAGGCTGTGCTTCTTGGTGTGAAAGGCAGCAAAGTAACATGAAAAAAGTGTGGATGCAGGGACAGCTGGAGGATAAGTACCATTTTTATAATCACCATAGCAATATAAATAAGACAAAGAATCATTCTAGATTGAATCAAAGAACATTGAAAGTACTCTTGCAAAAAGAATAGTATTTTTCTATAATAATATGAATGAAAAGGTAAATCAAGGTGGGTTTGGTAGCACAGGCCTGTAATCTCAGCACTCTAGAGGCTGAGGTAGGAGGATCATTGCAAGTTGAGACTAGGCTGGTCTACAAAGTGAGTGCAGGACCAGCCTGAACTGCATAGTGAGACCCTGTCTCAAAAAGATAAAAAAAAGGTAAAGCAAAACTTAAGTTAGGCAGTATAAAATAAGAAATCCAAAATGTGTAATTGAGTAATACCCTGAAACTGGTATTCCCTTGTGACATCTCTCACTTATCTACACCTCTGAAAAAGAAAATAAGACGTTTCTTTTCTGAGCTTTAGCTAAAATTAAATTCCGACTAAAGTCAATTCAGATATTATATTCTTACTGTCACTCCAGTACTTAAGCAGTACCAACTTTAAAAATTCCTGTTGAACCAGAAAAATTTGAGTGTAGCTGATACTAAGTGTGCCACAAATATTTTCTTACTGAATCAGTGAGTAGATTAGTAAATTAAAGGACAAAAGAAATTAACTTTAAAAGGCTAATATCGGGGCATCCAGGCAGTAATAGCACATTCTCCCACAAAAAGCAGCTCACCATGGGTAGCAATTACCCACACAAGACTGAGACTGGCTTCACTTTCCTATCAAGAGACACTGGGTAGTCCAATCTGGTTAAGCCCTCTCTGGCTCTTTAGACAGAAACAACAGGTACCAGTTGCAGCCTCAGTAGCACTAGATATGTCAATCAGAGTAAAATACTGCAAAAGCTGAAAATTAAATTATTATCGGAAACAATTCCCACAAAGGCAGGTTAGGATCTGTGTGCTATACCTAAAAACTAAAAGCATTAAATAGTACCCACAGTCTCCTAACAAAGTATCAAAGAGTCAAGCACAGACTTGAAAAATCATCCATAATAACAAGAAATAAGAAAATCACAACTTTAATTAGAAAAGACAATTGGTTGATACCAACACCAAGATGGATCAGATATTGGAATTATCAGGCCTCATAAAAATGTTTCAACAATCGATGCTAAAAACACTTAATAAAAATGAGAAAATAGAGACTATTAGCAAACAACTAAAAGTTATAAAATATCCAAATAGAAAAGGTAAAGCTGAAAAATATAGTAAGAAATTTTCAAAAATTCCTTTGCTGGATGTAAAGCAGAGATAACACAGAAAAAAATCATAAACTTTGTTATGCTTGTGTTTAGATATCCCCCCCACCCAAAGCCTTAATCAGTCTTAGATGGGGGTTTTTCAGAGGTGGCCAAATCTAGATGCATGATGCTGGGATGAAGGGTATGTGATTATTAAATGAGTCCACTGATTGATTTGGTTTACTCCAATCCCAGTAACTTAGATAGAGTATAAAAGAGACAGAAAGACATAGTTAAGGTCTCTTCTTGCTTTGCTACCTTTTGGCTGCTATAAATTTGTTCTTCCTTATTGTTTTTACTGCATGAACTATTTTTCCTCTGGGCTTCCCCTCTGCCAAGCTACCCTGCCTTGGAGCCAGCCAATCATGAACTGAAACCTCTATAAACTGTGAGCTTAATAAACTTTTCCCCCATCAACTTTGGGTGTTGTGTATTTTGACTCAACGATAAGAAAAGTAACTAAGACAAACTTGAAAGCAGATTACTAAAATTTGCCTACTCTGAAAAACAAAAAAAATGAATAAAAAAATGAACAGAACCTCAGAAATATGTAAGACAATGACAAAACATTCAATACTCCTATCATTGGACTCATAGAAAGGGAGAAAAAAAAGAATGGGGATAAAATAATACAAAAAGACACAATGATAGATAACTTCCCAAATTGGTCAAACACTAACCTACAGTTAATAAAGTGAGTGAATACTAAGTAATATGAACCCAAAAATATCCACATAAAACATATTATCAATAAACTTCTGAAAGCTAGAGACAAAAAGGTCTTTAAACATACTAAGAGTAACAAAATTTACCTATAGCAGAGCACCATTTCAAATGATATATGAAACAATGAAGGAAAGAAGGAGGTGCTAAACATTTTTTAAAGTGCTAAAAGAATGGTCAACTTCAAATTCTATGTGGTAAAATCATACTGGCAAGATTTCTAAAAATCTAAAAAGAGAGAAGACATAGTCACCCATATCAGGGTTGAAATAGGATATCACAAGAGATCGTGAAGCCATTAGAATGACAAGGGAATGATATGAATATGAGTTGAATTGTGGTTGCTCTAAAAGTAATCCTAATGCCCCAGCAACTTAGAATGGGACTCTCACAGAGGTGAGTCAAATTAGATTTTGGACATTAAATTTGGCCCTAATCCAATAAAACTGATGTCCTTGTAAAAAGGAGAAAGTTGAGCACAGAGATGGATATGGGTAACAGGGAAATGGCATGAAGGTACACAAGAGAGAACATGTCAAGATGGAGACAGAAAGATTAGAATTACGCTGAGACAAGCGAACGAATGCCTGGGGCTATCAAAAACTACAAGCATCAAGAATGATTCTCCCACTACAGATTTCAAAGGAAGAACAGCTCTACTGACATTTTGATTTTGGAATTCCAGCCTCCAGTATGAAACATTCTGTTGTTCTAAGTCATGCAGTTTATGATGCTTTGTTGTACTTGCTCAAGGAATGTAATATAAATATGGAAAATGTTATGTTCATAAAAACAACAACTTAGAAAAAATTTGTCAGTTTCTAACAAAGTCTACCAAAACTCAACCAAGATTAAATAAATCATCTGAATGATAAAAATCTGAATAATCATTTTACAGCTGTTAAGGTAATGGAATCTATAATTTTGAAGTTTTTGAAAAGGAAATCTTCATGCCCAGATATTTGCACAGGAGAGTTGAGCACAACATTCAGAAAGAGTTAGTGCCAATTTTACAGTCTCTTCCAGGTAACAGAAGAGGAACACTTTCCAACTCATTCTAGAAAGCCAGCACACTGAAAAAAAAATAAAGAAAAATACAGAAATTTTCTCTCATGAATGTAGATAAAAAATTTTCAAAAATTAATATTAGTAAAAGAACCTAAAATGTATAAAAATAAGTTGAGTGCAGTTGCACACACACATAATTCCACTACTTTGTGATATGAAGGGAGAAATATTGTAAGCTCAAGCCCAGCTTCTACAGCTTAGTGGTTCAGCAAGACCCTGTCTTAAACTAAAGTAAATAAATTAGACTGTAGGTGTGTAGTAGTTCAGTGCGAAGGCCCTGGATTCGATTCCTACTACTCCAAAGAAGAAAAGAAAGAGAGAACTTTTATACTATGACCAAGTAGAATTTATTGTAAGTACATAAGGCTAGTTTAACACTTGAAAATCAATCTATGCAACTCACCATATCAGGCTAAAGAACATAAATCATACGTGTGTATCAATTAATGTGGGGAAAACATTTGAAAAAATTCAGTACCTGTTCATGATATTTAAAATTATCAGCAAGTTAGAAATAGAGAGGAATATCCCCAGTTTAATAGAGTTTCTACCAAACACTTAGCATCATACTTCATAGAGAAAGACTTAATAACCTAACCCAGAAATTACATTTCTTGGCATTTACCTCAGATAAATGTTCATAAAATATCTGTTCATTGCAGCTTTATTCATAATATCCAGGAACTAGAAACAATTTAGATGTCTTTTAATACTTGGATGACTAAATAGACTATTGGGCAAAGAAAAAAAAAGACAAGAGAAGAGAGAGAGAAAAAAGAACCTCTTCTATGAAGTGAAATGTATATCACATTTTAAATATGTATGATTTCCAAATAATAATGACAAAAGGAAAAAAATATTTTCAAATCCCTTGTCAGTTGAAAGAAGCTAAGTGTCTTAACTTCCCATGTTCACTCAGTAAAATATTAACCTTTCAAGAAACAGATTAGGTAGAAAACTTAAAAGAATTTTTCCACACTTTTTTAGTTAGATAATTTGACTCTGTGATTAAAATATAGAATAAAGAAGACAAAGAACAAAAGATGAACAGAAGCAGTAAAGTTAGAAACCTGGACTCTAGTCCTAAATGTTTGAGTTTAAGCAGAACAACTCAATCTTTCTGCATCCCAATTTTCTGGTAAAATTAAAGCATTAGACTAAATCCAGAGGTTCCCTCCAGTTTGGAAATATTCCATGTTCCTATGAAATTTAAAATGCCAATGAATTTATAGCTGATGATGTTTCATCCCATTCCTTCATTAGATTTAATTTAATAAGGTTCTCCATGGTAACTTCAATTGGCAATCCAAGATTCCCTTCAGCTATGTAAATGATGCCTCTCATTCCAGCATGACTGTTTAGGTTTCATTACCAAGTCTCTAAGTGCTAATTAACTTTGAAGCAGCTCTCCAATATAGGCTCCATTACAATTCATACCCAACTACTCTGTGATTCTGATTTTTCTCAATTCTTTTCAGATACACAGAGTATCATTTTACTGCTACTGTATTCCTAATTGTGTTATATAGAGTTCCTGTTCTTCAGTAATTCCATCGATGAAATAATTTTAAAGTTCAGAGGCATGGGAGAGAAGATAGAGTATATAGTACCTTCAAGACACCTTAGCTGCTAACATTTTGGAGTAAACATTGTCCAACATTCTGCTGGGGTTCAGATTTCACTGTCTCCAAGAATTACTCTTGATACAGTTCAACATTTTCTTCTTTCCATGTGATTCTTGCTTCATTAATGCCCAGTCATTTGAGGATATTAAGGTTAGGAAAACTTTGGTTGTTGTCTATAATACTGAGTACCTACCTCCTGCCCCAAATCCTAAGCATCTTTATTGAAAATTTGAGTCAAAGATTCTGACTGTTGATCATCCTCGAATATGTGATACATTTATTCATGATGTTTTGATGTGTCTATTATATTAGTCTACAGTATCATTCAGGTTTTCTACATTGATTTTCTGCCTAACAAATACCTTAATCCATTCAACTCACACTCCCCAGATCTCAGCTGCTTAAAGCTACAAATACTTATTGCTCTCTCATTGGTCTACAGGTCAGATAGATGTCAAATAGATCTGTCTGGGCTTTCCTTGCTTGGTTCTTGACTATGATTGACAACATATTTGTTTTGCATGTCTCTTCATGCTGGAATCTGCAGCTATTGAAAACTTAATAATATTGTCAAATAATATATTTCAAGGGAACTGACAGAAATTTCCTGTTTCTTAAAGGCTAATACAGCGAAATCGTCATATTCAAATTTTGTCCACAAACCATATTGATCAAGCAAAATGAAGAATTTAAACCTGAAATTCTAACTCAGGTGAAGCAAGATATAAGAAGATTAATAAAAGAAGTCCTGGGTAATCCTCAAGTAGACACAAATGAAAGAATAGAGGAACCCATAAGAAGGAGAGAAGCCTTTGATGAAGAATATAAACAAAACCTAGAATATATGAAACAGATCCAAAGAGAATATCAGGAAATTAAAAACTCTATTGAAAGCTGGCAAAACATTTTAACAGAAACTAAAGACAAACTTTCAAAACTTGAAGGTAGATTTGCAACATATGATTGCAAAATGAAGGATCTCTTAAAAATAACAAAGAACCAGGAAGCAACAATACAAAGGCTAGAAGATGACAAGAGGATTTATAATCTAAGAATAAAATATGTGAATGAAGATGCAGCAACAAATACAAATGAAATAAAAAGTCTATTCACAGAAATAATTAAGGAAAACTTCCCAAACATAGGTAATGGAAGTGAAGTTCAGATAAATGAGGCATACAGAAATCCAGCCAGCTACAACTAAAACAGATCTACACCCAGACATATAATAATCAAGATCCCAGAAATCCATCACAAGAACAGCATATTAAAAGTGGTGAGAGAAAAGAAACAGATTACCTATAAAGGAAAACTCATCAAAATCACAGCAGACTTCTCAGTGCAAACCATCAAATCAAGAAGAGCTTGGAGTGAAATATTCTAAGCCCTGAAAGAAAATAACCTCCAACCCAGAATGATGTACCTTGAAAAACTGTCTCTCAAAATTAATGGAGACAAAAAGGAACTGGGGGAGTTTATGACCACCAATCCAACCCTGCAAAGAATACTGAAGGACATTCTAGAGAGAGAGAAGAAAATCACCAGGGTTCCAGGAACAATGGCAGAAAAGCCTCAAAGAGAGGGGAAGACAGTGGAATGAAGGAGAAAAGTAAACAAATAACAGAAAAATAGCATGGTAGAGTTAAGACAGAGAAGATTGGTTATATCACTGTTTTATCTTGACTGATTTGTTTTGAATCTGGTATGCTTGAGAGTGTCGAGTCTGAGAGTAGGGGCAACTACTCTGAAGATAACAGGATTCAATAGGATACCCATTCTGGTTTGATTGTTGGCTGCCTTTGAAGTCCTATAATGTCTCCAATGTTTAGATTTTATTAATAGTGTAAAGCAATGCTAAGTTTATATTATATTTGATGATACAGACAATTTTATTGAAAATAACAAGAGACATCATAGTGACTACCGTAGATCACCTAGTGTTGTGTTTTTGTATGTTCTTTTCATTTCGTGTTTCTCTAGGAATTTGTATTGCTGACTTGTTTTGATTTGTTTCTCCCTCTAATACAGAAAGGCTAGGTATATGTGTAGAGACTTATACATGTGTAGAACTTCTAAGTAG